>JAVDBV010082912.1:0-11287 GCA_032619315.1 Piper longum | reverse complement strand
CTCTCTCTCTCTCTCTCTATATATATATATATATATATATATATATATATATATACAATTTTCATATGAAATGAAATTATAAGAAAATAAATTGGCAAAAATTATACGTGTAATGTGAGACACCTATTGGAAACAAAAAAGTTAGGTGTGGATGGATATGAGATGTTACCTGGTTTAGAGGATTAATGGCAAATTAGCAATGTAGAGGTAAAATGGAATCAATTGATGAGGAAGAAAGAGAATTCTTGGTCCGATTCTTTAAATAAAAAAAATGATTGATCAAATTTTATTGAGTCTGAACTATAGTAATCATTTATCAAAGAATGACTATGGCTTTACGTTGAAAAAAAAGAAAAAAGAAAAAAAAAACCTGATTGCTTTAATGAAAATGGGGCTACAAGGTGGGCCGAGGAAGTAACAAGGCCCAGCCCAGCCAATCAATGTCAATAGCGTTTCAAAACTTCCCGCGAAACCATAATTTCGAGCGCCAACCAAGTACAAACCAAGTACAAGGAGTAATGGCAGCCAGACTTCCCTTTCCAAACTCCCACCATAGCCCTTCGTCTCCGAAGATGGAGTGTGGCGCCTCCCTGTCTTTCTTCCGCCACCTCAAAACCAGAGAGATCCCCAGGTTCTCTGTTTTCCCAAAACCCACTTTTTTTTCGCTATACCTGACTCATTTCATGCTCCTTACTCGTTCTTCTTAACCTCCTCTTTTCCATCAAATCGTCTGCACTTGGGCTGTTTTCCTCATGCTGGGTTTCCGTTTTGCAGTTTGAAAAAGGCCGAACATCGTTGACCTGGAATCGGAGTTGGGTGGATTCGGTGTCGTAAGTCCTCCCCTCTCAGTTTCGTTATATATGATCAGCAAATTGTTTTTCTGAATCATGTAAGATCTGCAAGTTCAATTACTAGTGGTTGGTGACCTGGAATCGGAGTCGGGTGGATTCAGTGTCATCAGTCCTCCCCTCTTCGTCTCCTTATCTAAGGTCAGCTAATTGTTTTCTGTTTTTTTTTTTAATCATGTAAGATTTGCCAGCTCAATTACTAGTGGTTGGTTTGTCGAATTCTAACTGTGGTAACTGTTATTCAAATATATCAGGCATGGGGTAGTTGCTATTGGCCCGTTTGTTGGCCCAGAGCAATTCCATTTTATCACCCGAATTATCTCTTTTTCACTACATACTCGGTTCACATGTTATAATAGAATTTCAGGAGATTCTAATTCGGATTAGTTATAATTCAAATTATTTTCCTCTCACCACATACTGGGTCCATGTATTATAGTGAAGTTTCGTGACATTTTTATTTAGGCTAGCCAACATATCATGAGGTGATACAATACCAAAACCTACCGAGCAAGCTTAGGGAATAATGCTTTCTTATTAGTTTATATACAAGTCATCAGTCACCTCCAAACATGATATTAGATAAACCCACACAATTCTCCCCCTCACACATCATACTACCCGAATCATCTCCCCTACATCACATGCTAGGTTCACATGTTATAGTGAAGTTTCAGGAGATTCTAAGTTGGATTAGCTACCATCCGAATCATTTCCCCTTTACTACATGCTGGGCCTACATGTTATAGTGAAGTTCTGAGAGATTCTAATTTGTGTTAGCTGATATTCCATGAGGCAAGTTGATGCAACATCAAATTTTACCAAGCTCTGATGCTAGTGTTGGCCTTAATGGGCCCCCAAAAAAGACTTGTAATAGGTTTCATTACCTCTTTTAATCTAAAAGTTAGCTCAATGCACTTTCTAGCGTTTTCAGACGAAGATGGGTATGTTGGTATATATGACACCTGCTTGAGGCTGCTCTCACTCGCCTCTTGTCGTGAGAATGCAGGTCTCCATCGACTCTCTCCTCTAATTGTGCTGGTTGCTTCATGATTTGATTTATTGTGAATTTGATTTTTCTTTTTTGTTTCTATAACCATTTGATTTTTTTTTTCCACTAGGGAAAGCCAAGATATGTGAGTGGGTTGCCCACCATAATGCGATCTTTGATATATGCTGGATTAAGGCAGGAACACGCCTTGGTCTAGTTGATTTCTTCGGTTTAGTTAGTAGACTTTAGAGTTTGAGAGAATCTTTTTGAATTCCTGACAGCTTCAGGCGATCAATAAGTAAGAACCCTCTTTTTTTCTTTTGTTTGTATATAATTTTGTTATGAAATTGGTATTCTCAAGTATCCTTAGAAGGAATTATCGGTATTCAAGATTGTTTTGAAATTAGTTTCTCAATCATAAGTATCCTTCGAAGGAATTATCGGTATTCAAGACTGTTTTTAAATTGATTTCTCAATCATTCTCAGAAGAATTAATCTGTATTCTAGATTTTTATGAGCTCCTAGATTCACTTGTTTATAGTTGTAGTCTGCCAAACTACATTCTCTGATTTCATCGACTAGTTTTGTGCTGCGCTATCAATGGCCTTTCAAATTGCAAAGATTGACTTACGTCCACTACCTGTGTAGATCAAACTATGGGATACCGAGAAAAGAAAATGTCTCGGAGCTATGATGGGTCATACGGGCAGTGTAAATCTGTCCTCCCATCCGTTAAATCCTGGTGCCTAATGGTGTTTTTTTTTTTTCATTTGAACAGGGACTTATTTCGCGTTACATCCGCACCTTGGGTATTGTTTGTGCCTCTGAAAGATACTTGTTTTAATCTTTTTTCTTTTTCTTTTTCCTTGTGGCAGGTCTAGTTGTTTCTGGTTCCAGGGGTGGTTCGTTTGCACTGTGGGACATCCGATGCAAACCTTGCATGAAAAACAAGCACGGAGAAGTGTGCTTAACGTAACTTCCTGTTTTTTGTTTTTTTTTTTCTGCCAGTATTTATAGTTGGTATCTTATTACAGTTTTAAGTGAAGTGTTGTAACTAATTATTCCCAACTGACGCAAATACCGCTCTTTTAGATCAACCGCTGTCGTCAAAGCAGCGCATGTTACAATCTGTGGAAGAAAAGGTCAATTCATATATCTTGATCTTCTGTGTTGTATTTATATAAACTAGGCAAGATGCCACGTCCTATATTGAAGGCGAAGGTCTGACTATCATATCAATGCCTCCCTTTTAAAAAGACCCCTTGTCTTCAAGTGTCTGATATGATTCAGGAAACGCTTTCTCTAAAAGGATAAAAATTGCCAAGAAGCAGCTTGAAGGGGAAGGTCTGACCACTGAATCTTAGCATGTTTCTTGTGGAATTTGACCTTGTACCCCAAAACAGATTTTAGAGCAGGATGGAGAATACCATCTAAAGCAGATACTGTCGGCAACTGTTGCTCCACCACATGCTTAGACTTCACTTTTTCTTTAAAAGAGAATGGAAAATACTGTGTACTTTTGCATCGGTAGGTAACTCAACTTATAAGCTACTGTTGCCACCTTTCCAATGATGGCGATAAGGACCAAAATATTTTGATGAAAGCTTTGTATGTTTATCCAATGCCAAGGAAGTCTGCCGATAGGGATGTAAACGAAGATAAACCCAATCATCAATGCTAAAAGCCTTTTCTTCTCGGTATTTATCTGCATTTAATTTTATCCTCTGTTGAGTCCCCTTCAAATTTTCCTTTAATTCTTCAAGAAGTTTATCTCTATTCCTGATTTGTTGATCAATGATATCTGTTGTTGCTGAACGAACAATGTATCAAAGAATTGAAGAAGGTGGTTTCCCATAAACAGCTTCGTATGAGGACATCTTGATTGAACTGTGATAACTTGGATTGTAGTGATATTCAGCCCAAGGTAACTAAGTTAACCATTCCTTTGGACGAGCACTTGTAAGCACCTCAAATATATACGTTTCTAATGTTTGATTGAGAACTTCTGTTAGGTTGTCTGATCCTGGATGATAAGCAGAAAAAAATTTAAATGAAACAACCCACAGCCTAAACAGTTCTTGCCAGAAGGAACTAAAGAGCACAACATCTCGATCACTGACAATTGAATTGGGCAGACCATATACCTTGAAAACATTTTGGAAAAATATGAGTTACAGATGTTGATGTATATGGATGTTTAAGAGGTAGGAAATGAGCATATTTGGACAGCCGACAAACCACCACAAAAATGATAGTTCTTCCTTGCCAATTCGGTAATTCACTTATAAAATCCATGGACTGATCCTTCCAAATAACATCTGGGATTATAGTAATCAACTATCAATAACGCCAAAGACCAGCAAAAATCATACCCTACAACAAACAAAAAATTTGCACAACATACAATTTGTAATAAAAAGCAGCAGCTAGATATCAAAAAGAAATGAGCACCAAATTCATCATCAACACCCGCATCAACAAACAACAGCTAGAACAAACACTAAACTTGCACAACATAGAATTTGTACCAAATTAGAACAAACAGAAAAGGCAAGCATGAAAATTTTCAAAAAAAAATTTGTAAAGGTACAAACAGAGGCGGAGGGAAGGGGTGGTGGCAGACAAACGGAGGGAGGGCAGAGGTAAGGGGATGCACATGGGGTCAGCGGCAGAGGGAGGGGTGAGGCCAGAGGGAAGGGGCAGCGGCAAACGGGTGGAGGCAAGGGGTGGCGGTAGAGGGAGGGGCGGAGGCATGGGGTAGCACACCAGGTCGGCGGCAGAGGGAGGGCCAAGGCCGGAGGGAAGGGGCGGTGGCAGACGGGCGGAGGAAAGGATCAGCGGCAGCGGCGGACGGGCGGAGGGAGGGGCGAGGAGGTAGATTTTAGGTTTTTAAAATTTTGATTACACTTTTACTTATGCATAAACAATTTATTTATTATCATACTTAGGTTATTTTCGTCATTTACCCATAAAAACTGATTCTCCCTGAATTGGCTTTAAATCGGTCGGAATTGAGTGAATCGGTTGATTCGACAACCATTTTATGAAAAAAAACAATTCACTGGGTTTTTTGGATCGGATTACTTCCGATCCGATTTAAATATGCCGACGATTTTTTCATCACCGGAAAAAACATAAGTAGACACAAAGGAATGATCCTCATTATATTCAATCAGAAGTGGACGTTAAAACTCCTCAATCTGCCAAGAAAAAAATTCCCCTGTCTCCCTTCTTCGTGGTGGAAGATTTGCAGTCGGAAAAGACTCAAGACTCGGCTTTCGAGAGTCCATCATCTGTTCTGAATCTTACATCTTCCTTGAAAAGAAAAACCATCCGCGACTATTTTGTGGCGAAATCTTGAAACCATACAGATTTATTTTCTTTTGGCCCCTTTGTAACAAAGTTTTTCCCTCCATAAGCATATAACAACAAACTTGTGTCTACTCTGGGCTTGATTGCATAGAGGTTCACATTGATAATCTATTTCCATTGCGCCAAATTTTCAGTATTGGTGCTAAATCATTGCATAACGACAATAAAACATACATTTCAATCAGATTAAAAATCACCCCTTGTTGTATGTGGGTGTCATAATCCCACATCTAAAGTGGGATGGGATTGGGAGGAGTTCCCACTCTATATAAGGACTCCTCTCCCCTCTTTAGTTTTCATCCCAAAGGGTAATCCCGAATTACCTACTTCCCTTTCTACTGGTAGTAATTGTCTTTTCTACCATCGGTAATTCTTTCTCTCTTTTTAATATTTCTCTTTAGTGAAATATTATTTTGGTAGTGTCTGAGGACGTAGGCAATTGCCGAACCTCGTTAAATTCTAGTGTTTGTTCTTGTTCTTTTCTTGTTTATTTAATAACTATTGTCGGGTATAGTTGGTGTTAATTATTGTGCTATTTATATTACTTGTCTTGATAAAATTCTGTCTAGGAGTTGGTTTTTAAGCGGACTATCTTGTCCCACCAACTTTCCGGGAATTTTATCTTTGGGTGATTTTTTAGTACAATAGTTTTCACGCTTGTCATCTAGGTAATAGTTCTCACAGTAAATAGTTTTCACGCTTGTCATCTAGGTAATAGTTCTCACAGTAAACTAGTTATCTTTTGTGAAAATTACCCGTTTTTCACAACACCCCTAAGGGAAAATTCCACATGATAATGCCAACATAAAGGTCAATGTTAGAATCTAAAGATCTATGAAAATTGGAAAAAAGAAACTTATCAAGGTGGTATACGCTACAAGAAGGCTTCATGATATCCATGGCTATGCATAAATAAAAAAAACAAATGAACACAATAAACATGCATCATATTGTGGAGACTGCGATAATTTGAAAAAAAAAGTTACAGTTACAGTAATGGTGTGTACACAAAACAGATCTGCACTTCTATTGATGAATATGCAATTCCTGCTTTGATATGAAGTAGCAGCCAATGGAATCAGTTGTCTCCATGGTGAACTCCTCATGAAAGCTGCCCAATCGTCTGCTAAAGAGATCAAGCGACATGTTTTGGAAAGTGGGCAGACATTCACCTCGGGACATCTCCGCATACTATAACTGTTCGGCCCTTCGGGCCCCAAAAGTGACTTGCGGTTAATGGGCCTTTCTTAATCCATAAACTAACTTATGAATTAAGGCTTTCCTTTTAACCTATATACAAGTCACAACTTGCCTCCAAATGGGATGTAAGATTAACCCAACAATTCTCCCTCTCACACAACACCCGAATCATCTCCCTTTCACCACATGCGGAGCAATATGTCTTAGTGAAATTCCAGATGACTCCAATTCGAGCCAACTTGGGACCGGCCGACATATCGGAAGATACAAATTCGGACCGGCCGACAAATTATGTGGCAAATCGAGGCAACACCAAAACCAAACCTTCGCTCTGATACCACTTGTTGGGCCCTTCGAGCTCTAAAAGTGACTTGCAACAGGTTCATGGGCCTCTCTTAATCCAAAAGCTAGCTTATGAATTAAGGCTTTTCCATTAGCCTATACACAAGTCACAACTTGCCTCCAAATGGGATGTGGGATTAACCCAATAATTCTCCCCCTCACACATCACAACACCCGAATCATCTCCCCTTCACCACATGTGGAGCAACATGTCTTAGTGAAGTTCCAGATGATTCCAATTTGGGCCAACTTGGGACCGGCCGACATATCGGCAGACACAAATTCGGACCGACCGACAATTGTGTGGCAAATCGAGGTAACACCAAAACCAAACCTTGGCTCTGATACCACTTGTTGGGCCCTTCGGGCCCCAAAAGTGACTGCAACAGGTTCATGAGCCTCTCTTAATCCAAAAGCTAGCTTATGAATTAAGGTTTTCCCTTTAGCCTATATACAAGTCACAACTTTCATCCAAATTGGGATGTGGGATTAACCCAACAATTCTCCCCCTCACACATCATGTAAAACCTATTATTCGAGTCACGATTTTATAGTCGTTAGCCAATCGGTTCAGCAGTCGGTTCGAGTTGAGTATATTTCAGAACACGTGAGCCGATGTCGGTCGCGTGTATGAGGTATGAGGGATCATGTGTACCCGAATATGTGATGATAACGTCATGAATGAGCAGAGAATGTGTTATCAGAATATATGAGAGTATACAGTCAATAATTTTAGGTTTCATTATTTTGTGACCGTAGAAATAGTTTTAGGTCGTTATCGCGTTAGGACGCGTTACTGGTAGTTTGGGTGGGTTATTAGTTATAGAGTATGTTATTTGTATGTTGTGGTGTTTTTTTTATTTAAGAGATTTTTTTTCTGATTTTTCTAGATTTTTTTAGGATTTATTACGCTTTAGTTATTATTCTTGACTCGAGACGAAGTCGAGTCAAGTTTTATTTATGAGTTTGCCATCCAACCTTTTCTTTTCCCTCTCGACGTTTTCCCCCTAGCAAACCCAAGCCACCTCCTCCCCATGTGTCGCCGCCGCCTAGCGTCACCCAACCGCCGCTCGTCGCCACCCAGTACCAGTGCAAGGTCGTTGTGCCGCCCCGATCGGCCTCGACCGCCGCGACGCTGGATTGCCGCGGCTAGGGTGGAGCGTCATTGTGGTCGCGTCGTCGATCCCACCGCCGGCGACCGTTATCGCTTCCATCCAGTGGTCACCTCGGCGTCACCGACCACCCACCTACCTTCCCCGACCAGAGCACCGCTGATCGCTGCCCCAGTTGGCCGGATCTAGCTACCCCCACTGCTATAGCCTGTTTTTGGCATTTTTTGGCGAGCCGCTACCTCCGTCGGCCGCGTTGACACCACAAACACGTCAGGCTCGTCGAGACAGTTCCAATGATACCCTATACGGCCCCAATCCGACCAATAGACGCCACCGGCGATTGTCGCCAGAAAATCGCCGGAGAGTGGCCGGAAAACCATGGATCCGCCGGAACCCGCCGGAAAATCAGAATTGTTGGAATTCGCTGGAATTCACCGGACCTTCCGCGGAGTTCACCCAGTCGAACCCGATTGAACTTCGGATGTCGTCAAGCGCCGAATTCGAGGTTCGAGATGCACGCATGCCGAAACCCTAGCCGCCGCCGATTGTTGACGTTGCGAGGTATAATTACCTCTAATTTGATTAATTTTAGTTGATGTTTGTTAGCACAACATGTTAGGACTTATTGTTTGATGTAATTAAGGTATAATTACTAATAAGATAATAAGTGGCATGGTTGGATCGATTGTGAATGAAGTGATAAGTTGCATGCTGTGATTAATGGTGTATGAAGATTAAGTAACTAATGAGGTAGTCGGAGCATGATAAGTGGCTAATGTGATTTAGAAAATATAATAAAATTGATATGAATAGGGTGACTTAGAATTATTTACATAAATAATTGTTTGACTAATGATAAATGTTTGCATTGTGAGTGTGGCAATTATATAAGTTTGATACATCATATAGTTAGCGGGTGTTAGTATTTGGTTCTGATGTGTAGGTACGGAGTATGAGCTCGCCATCTAGGCGATGATACGGTTGGAGCTTCTACCAGATCCGTTTAGGACTCGTCTCTAAATTATGCTTTATTCCATCGTATGTTTGGTTTTCTACTTACAGGGCAAGTTAAGTGGCGTTTTATTGGATCCTACTTATCTCGGGCCATTTAGCCGATCGTATTTCCGGATTAATAACCCTCGAGGATGAGATCCCTCGAGTATGTTTTCGAAAACAAGATCCACCACAAGTTGCCTTCGGGCCTATTATATTAAATTCCTTACCCAGATCTATATATATAGTTTTCATATTTTCAGTGAGAGATGGAAAGAGGGAGGCGATCATGGCTTCAGACAAGGCATGTGTTCGTCTTCGGGTTGATGTTGGGGAGGTTTACCCCGAGGGATCCTGCTAACTCCGCGCTTGAGTTCAAATGTGGAGGTTTACGAAGGAAAGAGAAAGAGATGGATAGGGGGCGCTGCCGCTCGAGGGCGACGGCTCCCGTTAGTGCCCTTGTGAGAGTTCTTGACGAAGTATATTATAGTTTTCATTCAATAGGAGGGTTAGCTCTCCTCTACCAGTTTGATATTAGTTATTTTCCGGATCGGTAACGCTCGTTACTGACGTGTTTTTGTACTATATGTAGGTGACGAATACGAGATGGAAGTGTCAACCTGTACAGAGAAGCAGTGAGGTCTCTTACACACACACATGATTTGATGATTAAATGTTTAATATTGTGTTTATGATTTATTTACATTCACATTAACGTGAGAAAATGCTAAGAGATGATAATATGCTGATTATTGAATGAAATGACTCGATAACATGGCGTGAATTGTGGAAAGAATGCACAGGTGGGCTGAGACCCAAACTTGAGAATGAGTACATCGTAGATTATATTCTGTGAATGAAATTATTGATATGGATATATGTGTGTATATATATTATTTTGACAGGGTGGCCCCTAATTGCACTTTTAGGGGAGGCTCTATCCGTTTTTATTTAGAATATCTTTTTGCTTTTATTGCAATTGTGTTGATGTGTGTGAATTGATTTGCATGTCATCCATGTAGTGTCCTGTTAGGATTTTGTGCATTTACCCATGCATATAGCGAATCACATCTTCAACTTAAGACGCCGAGAGTAGATCCGGGTCGGCTTAATCGAATCTAGTAGATTATCAAACGGTTCAGTCGCCGGTAGCATTTCCGGGTCGGTTCACTGGTGAGCCGAATCGGGGTGTTACACATCACAACACCCGAATCATCTCCCCTTCACCACATGCGGAGCAATATGTCTTAGTGAAGTTCCAGATGACTCCAATTCGGGCCACCTTGGGACTGGCCGACATATCGGCAGACACAAATTCGGACCGGCCGACATATTGTGTGGCAAATTGAGGCAACACCAAAACCAAACTTTGGTTCTGATACCACTTTTTGGTGCCGTTGCCGGGGAATTAAATTAGAATTTGATTTTATCAAAATTAGTTTGATTGTTTGCTTAAATTGTTCTCATCTCTCTCTAGTTTTTCCTTCTTTCTTTCTTTAATTACTTAGGTATTATGCAGTGCATGCAAGGAGAGGGTACTCAGGATCTAGATCCATATAACCTAGAAATCGAGAGAAGTTGTCGGCGATTACGTCAGGAAGCTAGAATTCGAAGAGCAATGGAGGCATGGCAAAGGAATAATAATCTTCTACCGGTAGCCAATAATGATGACACTAAAGCTCTAGAAGAGTTTTCCCTACCTATGTTAGATGGACTACATTCAAGCATTCTCAGACCATCGATTGAAGTAAATAACTTTGAGTTGAAACCAGTGATGTTCCAAATGCTTCAAACCGTAGGACAATTTGCAGGACTAGCGCATGAAGATCCTTATACTCACCTGCTCAATTTTATTTCTATTTGTGATTCATTTAAAATGAATCAAGTGTCTGAGGAAGCTATCCGGCTTCGATTATTTCCATATTCTTTAGCCGAAAATGCAAGATTATGGTTGAATTCACAGGCGCCTAATTCTGTCACCACTTGGGATGAATTAGCTAGATTGTTTTTACTTAAATACTTTCCACCTTCTAAAATTGTTAATTTTCGTAATGATATTACTTCTTTTGTGCAGATGGAAAATGAATCACTTTATGATGCATGGGAGAGATTCAAGGACTTATTAAGGAAGTGCCCATACCATGGAATTCCCCTGTAAAACCCCATTTTCGGGTTAGGTTTTACCCGATTAAGTTTTCCCTATTTGGGTCAATATCGAGTTGGTACGAGCAAGATCGAGGCAAACTAATTTTAGATTATGAGTGTGGGCCCAGATGGCCGTATGAGCATGTTATAGTGGTTGATTATGCCAGACATGTAGATAATAAGATCACGACTTATCAGTGTATACTCATGGATACAGATATGTTTGTATGTGTTCAATAGGATTTTAGGCCTAGATTTAGGCCGTTGCGGCGTTTAGTATCCGT
>JAVDBV010082910.1:0-12044 GCA_032619315.1 Piper longum | reverse complement strand
CGAGGGGCTCGAGGCGGCCACTAGACGGCGATGGCTGCGGTTACCGGCGCCGGAATCGGCCCGCGAATGCGACGCGGCCGCGGCGCTTTTGGCGGCGATTTCGGCGTTGTGGCGGCCGGACAGGGGCCGGGGCTCGTCGGGGCGACACGGCGGCGCCAAGGTGAGGCAGAGCGGCGTCGATCGGCGGCCGGGCGTCCACAGGCGGCACCGGAATCGGCGACTCGAACACTCGCGGGTGCGGCACTAGCCGCGGCGGTTCTGGTGTCGCGGCGGCCGGATAAGGGTCGGGTTCGGTCGGGGCGACACGACGACAGCGTGATGGGGCAAAGCGGCGCTGGTCGGCGGCCGGGCGGCGCCGGCAGCAGCGGCGACGGCTACAATGGGGAGGAGGGTAGGGTTTGGAGGTGAAGGTGTGGGGGTAAAATTTTGGGTTGGATGGCAAAGTTGTAAATTATACTTGACTCGACTCCGTCTCGAGTCAAAATAATTATTTACTCGTAATAAGATCTAAAAAAAATTTAGAAAAATCGGGAAAAATCCCAGAAAATAAAATAACACACAACATCCTAATGTCATGCTCTATAACTATCAACCTACCCAAGCTGCCCGTAACGCATCCTAATGCGGTAAACGGCCTAAAACTAATTCTACGATCAAACTGCATAATAAAAAAAAAATTTGGACTGCATTCTCTTATATATTCTGATAACTCATTCTTTTCTGCTATATTCATGACGTTATCATCATATATTTGGGTACACATGACCCCTCATAGCTCATACACGCGACCGGCATCGGCTCGGTACACGTGTTCTGAAAAATACTCGACTCGAAAATGACCGTCGAACCGACCGGTTCTAAATATAAAACCCTGACTCGAATCGTGGGTTTTACAATCTTCCCTCCTTATGAAAATTTCGTCCTCGAAATTTCAACATAAAGAGGTTCTACTGAAACTGAAAACTGGATACACGTCAGCTGTATCCTCTACTCTCCACTAGTCGTGTACATCCTCACTGATTGTAGTTGTGCTGACATGCCAGTTTTGGCTTGTGATGCAATCAAACATCAAACATTCTGACTCTAATCTATCTGTGTCTACTCTGGCATTAGTATCATCATTTTGATCCTGGGACCTGTGGGTTATGGGCCTACACGCTTCCGCTGCGCACTCTGATCTTTTGTGCTTGTTCTGACATCACTATCCTCATTCTGTCCTGTTCGGATCCCTACTATTGCTAACTCAGCGGAAAAATCTAAATCACCCCTAAGGGCCTACTGGGTTGGTCAAGCAAATACTCTAGAGTATCGCAAGGTTCTAATCTGAGCTGCATCTAGGAAAGCTACGTCGAGTGTAAAGCCTACCTATTAACATCTACCCATATCCCTCTGAATCCCATCTGTGAAAAGTCACCTACATGTACTCGCCGAAACTCTATTCTAAGTCCTACAATCATACTAAGGTCTGCTATGAGTCTCCTGCTAAGTACGGTGTATAACCTAATGAGCTGTGCAGCTCATTGTCGTCAATCTAGGTCTAACTCTCAGGTGTCCCTGTATAAGGAACTGGACCGCTCACTAGGTCCTAGTTGACTCGGTCCCAAGTTAAATATCTTACTTTGTTCTATAAGAGAATAAGGACAACTGATATGACTCTAAAGTATACTATGGCTCTGGTGGCTACCTATGAAACTACTAACTATTTCTAAACGGAGCTGTCTGTCTCGAAGTGGGTGAGAACACGTGTACATGTACAGTGTGTCTCAAGGAGTATGGGAACATACTCTGCATGGAATCGTGGAGTCTGCATTTGGTCTGTGACGTGTGCTCTAGTCAATATTTGCTCATCTCAATCATTTGGGTAGCTGATACTGATAGTAATACTAAGACATATAGAGGGGTGAGTGGAAATGCTCAAGTAAAAACTCTCATCTGTCTGACCTCTCTGAATCATAGGAAAGGTGAATAAATCTCATGAAAATTTGATCACAGTGCTCAAAAATTTTCACTAGTGGCATTTGGGACGTACGCGTGGAGCCACCGGGGGGTGTGGGTGGGGGGGCGACGGGCGGCGACGATAGTGGTGAAGGGGTGACGGTGGGGGAGAAGGGGTGGAGGTGGGGGAGAAGGGGTGGTATTTTCGTAATTAAAAATTGACTCGAATCCGACTCGAGTAAAAAATAATAATTAATTTCAAATAATTTTAAAAAAAACTAAAAAATATTAAAAAGTATCATAATTTATAATAACACAATAATATCAAAATAATATTAATATCAAATTTTTTTATATAACTGATTTGCACCAATTCCGATTCTGATTCAGACTAATTCATGAACTGAGTCAGACAAACCGATTCTTGGCCGATTTAGATCAATTCCGATTCCAATTCCGACTCCTTTGAAAACCGATTCTAATTCCGATTCGGATTCATACAACCATGATTACAAGTAGGTTATGCCTTCAACTTCCCACTTACACCCCGTTTGCTATGCCAGACACTACTTTTATCCCCCTTCTGATTCCTGATTGCTGCAACAGAGCACTGGTTAGCTCGTCCAACCTTGTCGCTTAAGTCCGCATGAATTTTTCGCCGTCTCATTCTGTTCTCCAACTTTATACCTCTCAAAGCTCGAACCTTTTTCTCGACCTCGAGTGCCTGAGAAAAGTTCCATATCCTAACAACACCTTCCTCTCCTGCACAAACAATTCTACCAGCCCCAATACCTACGGAGAATAAATCTGGCCCAAAACCATGAAGCATCCTCTGTGGAGCTTCCAAGGTAGCCGGCGGAATCATTTTACCAACCTGGTGACGGCTTCTAAAAAAGGAGTCCCTTGGCTTCAGTAGCTTTCTAACATCAATAAGTGAAATTTTTCCATCGCCAGATGCAGAAACAAGCCAAGGAAATTCAAAAGCAAGGGAATAAACAGTGCTCGCATGAGGGACCCAAGTTGCTACTTGATCGATGCTGACATTACCCGCATCTTCTGGGATCAAATACATATGGATAGCCCCATCTTCACCCCCAGTGAACAAAAAATCACCCGAGTAGCTCCGCGCTATAGAAAATGTATTACCAACGTGGGGACTTTGGATCATTGACATCATAGTTCCACTCTCAATGTCCCAAATATACACATCTCGCCCACATGAGCTTGCAACAGTCGAACCACGAGGAACAAGACTCCAGACCCAATCTCCATGTCTTAGAACCGTAACACACTTCAGCTGACAGCGGTCCCATATTCGAATACTCATGTCCCATGAGCCACTGTAAATATTCATGGCATCTAAGGCGATGCAAGTTACAGGCCCTTGATGCTCCCACAATCGAATCTCAGGATTTTGGCTTGAAGGAGTCATGTCAAATAAGTATGGCAAGTCTTTACTTGAGCTCCAACAAAGAAGAAAACCATCAGTTCCACCAGCAACCAAAAGATCATGGTCCGCTACTACAGCACGAATAGTGCAGCCCAGTGGGCGCGATGACATGATCAAAAGACCCTCTTCCATATCCCACATTCGAACAACACAGTCATACCCTCCAGTAAAAACAAGCTTTGCAAACGGAAGAGGAAATACGGATCGTACAGCTTCAGTGTGACCAAAGAGGCGATCAACAGTGTACCGTCCCATGAAGGCATTGCTTTTGCATTCTCTCTCCACAAAAAGCTCTTTCCATGAAGCGTCGCCAGGCAAGGCAAACCCCAAAGGCAATCCCCATCTCTCACAGTAAAATTGCTTCCATCCGAAATGATCTGTAGCAAGCCGTCGAAGGGTGGTGGACACACAACAGACGATACCAAGCTCCTTTGCATCAAGGCAGCGGAGAATTTCTAGCAATAACGCAGACGGTAGGTCGGTAATGGAATGGCTAACAGTGCAACGCAACTCACCAACTGGTGGAGCACTTCCACCATCAACCAAGGCAATATCTTCACAAGTATAACCCGAACAGGGTGTTTGCCCACAAGAGCAGTGGGAAACTTCCTCTGGAGAATTTCCACAAAAAAATGTGGCAGGGATTTGGGATTCAGGCGTAGAGGACGTGGCTCTCTCGGTTTTCGTTTTGGTTTCTCCCAGGGAATTGCTATCACAATCTTTTGACATGGAACAATCCACTATTTCCTGGTACTCAAAGGCCATAAAGGAATGACAGCAGCCCTAGATCGCAAAAATTGAAAGGAACAAAAAAAAGGGGGATAACAACCTAAAATCCCTTCAAGTGAGCTTTTGCCAATACAAATACCAAAAAGTATTCCGCACTCGCAAACACAGAGGAAGGCTCGAGAACTTAGTAATAGGCAGTAAAAATGTGGGATCCAACTGCGAATAATTGACCCACAGTTGTAAGCTAAAGGAAAGGTGAGAAGAGAAGCTACCGCTATAATTGGGTTAACGAGGAGGAAAAACTGGGCCGTATTTTTTGTTTTTGTTCGAATTGAAATCAACCTGTCTGGCGAATAGAACCAATGCCCTAAATTCGGCCGAAAATTGGAGAGGTCGAGAAAGGCCTGCACAAGGAAGGAAGCGAAAAGCCAACGAATCAAACACTGCTGAGGTGCAAAAAGAGGTATGTAACCAAATCATAAGGGAAACGAATGGAATTGTTAGATAATCAAAGATGAGCAGCAGAACTAAGAGAGATGAAACACGTTAAATTAAAACAAATATGAGATAAAAGACACGAAAATCAGTGAAAGCTAAGAGAGAGAGAGAGAGAGAGAGAGAGAGAGAGAGAGAACGACGTAGATGAAAATTCCGAACCTGGCTGGCGATGGTCGATGAATTGCTTCCAACCTCTCCGAATCAGAAGAGGGAAAAATCAGGAGAAAGAACAAAAAAAACTAAAGGGCGGAAAGAGTGGGGAAGGGCAAACGAGGTGGAGGAGGAGAGGATTTGTGAACGGCGTGGAATTACATGAAAATCGGAATCAAGGAACCCACAGTGGCACCCAGTTGCTTGACGGTATGCATAGATTTGTCATATTCACGGGATACAAGTCATGAAATCTCAGCGGTCCGTTCCTAGTAGATTACGTATAGTGAAGGCGCTGCTATGGCTGTGCACTGGTCGGGTTAACTCGTAAGATTGAATGAATCATTTAGACCCAGCCGTCATCTTTATAACTCGATACTTATAACTTAATTCGATAATAAATAAATTAATTATGAATTTTAATAAATCTGTATCGATTTGACTCGATTTAGACTCGACTCGTAACTCGATTGGTTTGTAATCCAAATAGGCTTGACTCGAATTGCTCTGATTTTTAAGATGTTTTTTATACTCCTTGTCAAGTTCAAATACATAATTTAATGTCATTTTTCATTTTTATGAAAAAAATGAACAAAAAAATTTCTCATTTTTATGAAAAAATGAACAACAAATTTTTTTCCCCTCATTTTTATGAAAAAATGAACATCAATAAAAATTTCCCTTTTTATGAAAAAAATGAACAATAAAAAAATTTCCCATTTTTATGAAAAAATGAACAACAAAAACATTTTCTCATTTTTGTGAAAAAATGAACAAAAAAATGAACCCCATTGTCGCCCGCTGCCCGTTGCCTGCCACCGCCCGCCAACCGTTGCCACCCGTTGCCAGTCACCAGCCGCCCGTCGCCAGTCACGAGTCGTGGCCACCCATCGCTGCCAGCGCCGCTCACCACTCTTCGCCCGTCGCTCGTCACCCGTGGCCGCCCTCTGCATGTCGCCTGTTGCCGCTCTTTGCCCGTTGCCACCCTCTGCTCGTCGCCCGTCGCCTGTCGATGGTCGCCAGCCACCAACCGCCACAACTCCCAAACCAACGCTGCTCCTTCCCCCATTCTCTTACCCTAATCAAAACTCAAAATAAGGCTCGACTTTCCTTTTAAACGAGCTCTGGTCGAGCTCGGTTTTGAGCCTTTTTAAATAACCCGACTCGAACTCAAAATTGTAAAAACTCGACTCAAACCAATTAAAAATCGAACCGATTAAAATCATTAATGGGCCAGTCACGAGTTTTGGAAAACTCGACTCGGACCGGCTGTGAACAGCCCTAGGCGTAGCCCACTCTCTTTCGGGCATAGGAGGCAAAGTAATTTCTTTTTATCAAATATTAATCTGGGCTATTTGATTATAAAGATAATTTAAATTTATTAATTTTAAAAATAAATAAATTAAAATTTGATTTAGCCGATTGTAAAGACGG
Organism: Piper longum; assembly: GCA_032619315.1. Classification (NCBI taxonomy): domain Eukaryota; kingdom Viridiplantae; phylum Streptophyta; class Magnoliopsida; order Piperales; family Piperaceae; genus Piper; species Piper longum. The sequence goes on along the minus strand of JAVDBV010082910.1, from coordinate 5,848 downwards.
CCTAAATTTATTATTTTAAAGAAAAATTGCCACTACCGGCAAACTTGCAGGCCGTTGCTACTTGCCAAAGATTTGTGCTGTGAGATATAGTTAGTAAAGCTCTGCCATGGATGTCATCGAGTTGCTGCCAAAGCTATGCCCCTGCTAATTGCTGATGTGAAGGCAAGTCATATTGCCACCAATATCGGTGGAACCTCATCGCCCAACAGCGTCATTGTTGTAGAGGGACTTGCAGATTAGAAGCAACCTAGGAGTACCAGTGAGTCTTATTGCATCATTGCTGTTGCCGTGGTCGAAAGCATTAAAGAAGAAAGGAAGAGGCAAAGTGATAACTCATTATTCAGTGTATTTTATATTGAGTTTTGTTATGTTTTGAGTGATTGCTATGTTAATTTTATTAGCTTAAGAATTTATTATTTATTATTAATAATGCGAGAAATTATTGTGATTTTGGTATAAAAAGTGATAATTAATATTATTTTATTAAGGTATAAGAGTTTAGAAACGATCTCGAATCAATTTGGGGAGAAACCGGTCGAGATGGTACTCTACCGGACTGAGTACGATAGCAGACCGGATACTGTAACGACTGGGTATTGTAGCAGGTCGGGCACTGTAACGATCCTACTTGAAATATTTGGCTGGATTATTTATAAACTGAATCAGAGTTTTATCTGAGAGACGACGCTAAAGAGAGAAGGAAGACGAAGAAGTTAGATCAGAAGAAGAATTAGATTTCTTGAATCTTACTCTGATTTATTTTTCTTTGTGATTAAATTATATTTTTCATATTACATATGAATTTCTTTAGTTTATTCGAATATTTTATGTAGTAAATTCTTTTCTAGGATTTTCAATGAAACTTAGTGCATTGATTAATAAATTTATTAATTTTTATTTGTGTGATTGTATTTTTAGATCATCTATTCTATTCTATTCGTTAATGCTATTATTAGACTGACTACTTATTAATTGATTTAGAAATTTAATTTTATCTAGAGATAGAAAGATTAGATTTGTCATTAAATAAAATAGCCTTTGTTCATCTATTTTGGGTGATTTACATATAAGATAGAGATATACTCATATATCTTGGATAACTGCTCAGGGTAGAACTTAAAATATCATTTTACATATGTAATTTCATAGAGATATAGAAGTTGAGTACGAGTGATAAGTTTATGGTGAATCTAAGAGATGCCATAAATAATTAATTTTCGTGGTTAATGATTCGAATGTGTAATTCATAAGTAAAAATTATAACTTTAATCATATAGAGCACTAAGTGAAATTGTAAATCCTAGGTTTGTCGTCTTGAAATCAATTCATCATTTAAATATTGCAATTTTAGATTAATTTAGTTGTAATTCATAATTAAATCAATATTTGAACTTGTTTCTATTTAAGTCTAATTAATTAAATTAGTTTTAGTAATTGAGAATTTTTACAACTAATTCCATGTGGGACGATACTTTTTTATCACTTTTATTACTTGATTCGGCACGTGCACTTACGTTATAAATTTTACATCAAGTTTTTGGCGCCGTTGCCAGGGAATTAAATTAGAATTTTATTTTATCAAAATTAGTTTGATTGTTTGCTTAAATTGTTTTCATCCCTTTCTCAGTTTTTTTTCCTTGTTTATTTAATTAGTATTGTGGAGTGCAAGCAAAGAGAGGGTACTAAGGATCTAGAGCTATATAACCCAGAGATCAAGAGAACTTGTCGGCGATTACATCAGGAAGCTAGAATTTGAAGAGCAATGGAGGGAGGGCAAAGGAATAATAATCTTCCACCAATACCCAATAATGATGATACTAAAGCTCTGGAAGAGTTTGCACTACCTGTGTTAGGTGGATTACATTCAAACTTTCTCAGACCACCGATTGAAGAAAATAACTTTGAGTTGAAACCAATGATGTTCCAAATACTTCAAACCGTGGGACAATTCGCAGGACTAGCACATGAAGATCCTCATACTCACGTGCTTAACTTTATGGCTATTTGCGATTCATTTAAAATGAATCAAGTGTCTGAGGAAGCTATCCGGCTTCGATTATTTCCATATTCTTTAGCCGAAAATGCAAGATTATGGTTGAATTCACAAGCGCCTAATTCTATCACCACTTGGGATGAATTAGCTAGATTGTTTTTACTTATATACTTCTCATCTTCTTAAATTGTTAACTTTCGTAATGATATTACTTCTTTTGTGCACCAAAAGAAAAGAAATGCAACACTGTTTCTGGTTGCAACGCTAAGGATGAAAACACCATTATGCATAAGGATGAAAACTAGGCATTCTGATGATGCTATTATGCGTGAAAAGAGAAAAAAGAAAAATGAAAGAAAATAAGGATGATAATAATCATAACAGCATCATGGTGGCATGTTGTGCTTCCTTCACCAACCAAAACTCAATCCAAATAAATAAATAAAAATCAAAACAAAGAAAGATAGAAGTAGTAACAATTATCAACAACTACCATCTATATATTCAAGGTATGCATGCAAAGAAACTGAAATTTAGGGAGGGAGAGATGTATCGTAGAAAAAAGGAAGAAGAGAAATAGGAAATGACAACGGTGAAGAAGAAGTAGCGAAAGCTACGGTGTGGGAAGACGCCCATCAAGGATTTAACTGGATAGAGATGCTACCCAACTCCCCTAAAATCTCTCATCGTAACTAAAATATCCTCCAACGTTGTATCCTTCCCATACCCAGTCCATCCCAATTAAAACAACATAATTAATTTTTTTTATGTCTTTTATAATCTCCCCAACTTAGAAATTTTTGTCCCTGAAAATATTATAACGGTTAATAAAACAATCATGATTAATTATTTCTTTAGTATCGGTAGGGGTAGACCAATTCGTTAACCAATTATCTAGTTATAGTTGGACTTATGAATGACATTGAACTTCGATGTGATAAAATTTATTTTTTTATTTCTTATTCATACGATCATACTACTATAATTACAAGAATATTATTCTACAAATAGGCTAGGGTATTTCCTTGATATTTCTTATTCAGTCTCCATTGTAGCTTCCTCTAACCTATGATTTTTCCACAATACTTTTACTAAGGGAATTTTCTTGTTCCTGAGTATCTTTATTTCTCTTATCAGGATGTGAATCGGCCTTTTCTCGTAGGTTAAATCTAGTTGTTGCTCTAAGTCTTCATTGACACATGAAAAATATTGTGCGCTCCCACTAAGCTTAGTGGGAATGCTAATCTATATGCACAAGTTCCAAGTCGATCCAAGATTAGAAATGATCTTATGAATCTCGGCTTCAACTTCCTTGATGTTCTAAATCTGATCACCACCTTCGTAAGAGATGTCTTTAGAATCACAAGCTCCCCAACTTGGAACTCTAAGTCCCTCCTTCGAGTATCAACATAACACTTTTGTCAATCCTGAGCTGCCTTAAGCATTTGCTGAATGAATTTCACATTTTCAGTTGCTTCCCTCACCATCTCTGGCCCAATTATAACCGCTTCAATAAACTACAACTAGTATGATGGAGACTTGTAGGGCCCACCATATAAGGCTTCAAATTGTGCCATCCCTATACGGGCTTGGTAAAAGTTATTATAAGTGAATTCTGCTAAGGCTAAGTGTTTCTCTCAGTCACCTCCCCAGTGAAGGATGCAAGCTCTTAACAAATCTTTCAAAGTTTAACTAGTCCTGTTACTCTGACCATCAGTTTCGGGATGATATATTGTACTCAGCTTGATTTGGGTCCCCATGGCTTTTTGGAAAACTTCCTAGAAGTGTGAGGTGAATATAGGATCTAGGTTGAAGATTATCTCCTTGGGAATCCTATGCAACTTGACAATATTATCGACATACAATCCTGTTAAGTATTCCATCATCCTTATTGATTTTGTGGGGATGAAGTAAGCTGCCTTAGTTAGTCTGTCCATAACTACCCATATGGAGTCATGCTTCTTCTGAATCCTTGGGTGTTTTGCAATAAAATTGCAAGTGACACTCCCATTTCCACGTAGGTCTTTCTAAAGGTTGCAATAGTCCACCAGATAGTTGATGTTGGACTTTGATTAGTTGGTAGGTTTGACACTTCGAGACAAAATCCACAGCATCCTTCTTCATTCCAATTCACTATTAGGTTCGTTTTAAATCCTGATACATTTTAGTAACTCCAAGGTGTATTGAGAACTTTGAGAGATGATCCTCCTCTAGGATATTCCGCCTCAGTACATCATTTTGGGTACACACAACATCCCTCTAAATCTGATCACACTATTGGAATCGGCTATGGTATCAGAAGTTCTTTCCATCATTTTATTCAGATCTTCAACATCCATTTGTGCTAACTTAACACGATCAACCAAGTCATTGAAAATAACAAGATTTGCCAATAACCCTATTAGTTGCTCCATAAGTTTGATAGCCACCACTTCTGCTGACATAGCCCAAAGTCTAGTTAGCTGCTGACCCTTGTCCACCTTGCTCTTCCGACTCAATGTGTCTACTACAACGTTTGCTTTCCCCGAGTGGTATAAGATTTGAAAGTCATAGTTTTTCAAATATTCTATCAACCGCCTTTGTCGAAAGTTAAGGTCATCTTGGGTGAAGATATACTTCAAACTCTGGTGGTCAGTGAAGACTTTAAACTGGGCTCCATATAAGTAGTATCTTCAAATCTTCAGGGCAAAAACAACGGCTACCTGTCCTTGTATGTCCGTCAAGATCTGGGCCAATACATTTTCTATATTTGAACATGATTCAATAGATCGGCTTGACTGTCTACGTGTGTCTGCCAACTGAAACATCGAAATTTTCTTCATTATGGTTCATTAATATGCTTCCTTTTTTTTTGGTTTTGACTTAGGTTTATTTGCAAATAAATTCATTAATTAATAACATAAAACATTGAGAAAAGATAAATACTGAACTTTTCAACAAGGTATTTGAGTAATGAATTTTGAGCTAGTGGGAAATCAGGCTCTGATACCACCCGTAACAACTCGCCCTAACCGGTCAGGGGTTACCAAAAAATATAAATGATATAAAAAATGAAATTCAAGCACATGAATCGTAACATGGCAAATAATTTTAGAAATTTACTGATCATAAAAATAAATCATGTTATAATAACATGCAACAATACATAAGATAAATTAACTACGTGAACACCAAGTCCCATGGCCTCCAACAGTTTCCTATAGTCACATTTATAACACAAAGAGAATAAAAAGAAGTCTAATTTTATTTATCAATTCGCCAGACCTAGGTTGGTAAAAGAACCAACCTGCGGTCACAAAATCACGTTATTGATAAAACTACTAAGCCGTATAATTTAATGAAATAATTCAATATAATCCCTATCATTATTTCTTGAGACTTTTAGTAGTTATGAGCTTATGTCGAGCTCTAATTATGTTAGGAGTGGTGGCCGCCTGATGTGGAATTTATAACGCAAGTGCACGTGCCGAATCAAGTAATAAAAGTGATAAGAAAGTATCGTCCCACGAGGAATTATTACTAGAAATTATCAATTACCAAAACTACTTTAATTAATTATACTTAAATAGAAATGAATTCAAAGAATGATTAAATATGGATTAAGACTAAACTAATCTAAGATGCAATATTTAAATTAAATTTCACGACGACAAACCTAGGATTTTCAATGTCACCTAGTGCTCTATATGATGAAAGTTATCATTTTTACCTATGAATTGCACATTTGGATTATTAACCACGGGAATTAATTATTTATGACATCTCTTAGATTCACCATAAACTTATCATTCGCACCCAATTTCTATATCTCTATGAAATTACGTATGCAAAATGATACATTAAGTTCTGCCCTTA
>JAVDBV010082908.1:0-10828 GCA_032619315.1 Piper longum | reverse complement strand
GATCACCTGAGTGCAGTGGTAGCCTCCCCACAAAAAAGGCTACGGACAGGGTGTGCGAGGAACTGGCTTTGGAGATGGTAGTGGTAGCCTCCCCACAAAAAAGGCTACGGCCGGGGTGTGCGGATCACTGCGGATACCTCCTCCGCATTGTTTTGGAGTATAGCGGCATCGCTCCACCGCATATTAAAATGAACGTAGAAAACTAGTGGAACGTCCTTGACTTGTTTTATCTATTATACTACTTAGTGTTGTAATCACTAACGCGGAATTGCCTCCGCAGGTGTGCAGATACGAAATTAGGTGGGAGAAGCCATTGACTACCAGAGCATGGAGCGAGATAAACATGAGGACTCCCTTATACTTTTATTTGAGTTATAGATGTGGCTATGGGAAACGGTCTAAGACTGTGGGAGAATTAATATTATATCTTGTTTAAAACATAGTTTACTTTAAATGAGTCATATTATGGTTTGATTTTTAGTAACACCCGGCCATCTAGGCCCTATTAAATAATTGAAAAATGGCGGGTCGTTACATTATACACCTGATCCATCATATCTACCATAGTATTCACCATCACGGTCAGACTTGATAGCCTTAATGGTTTTGTCAAGTTGGTTCTCAACTTCAGCCTTATATGCCTTAAACACGTCCAATACTTGAGACTTCTTATGAATGAGATAAAGGTATCCATAACGAGAATAATCGTCTATGAACGTAATAAAATATTTTTGACCATTCCAAGAAGCCGTAGGGAATGGCCCACAAATGTCTGTATGTATTAGTTCTAAGAAACTTGAAGATCTATTAGCACCTAGTCTCCTTATAGTTGTTTGTTTTCCCTTAACGCAGTCAATAGAGACTTGAAAATCCGATAAATTAAGGGTATCAAGAATTCCATTTGATATAAGTCATACAATTCTTTGTTTAGAAATGTGTCCTAAACGCTTATACGAGAGTGAAGCAGAATTCTCATTGGTTAATTTTCTTTTCATGCCACATAAGCCCACATGCAAAGTTTTATTAAAAGATACAATAGTATCAAGTAAATATATATTATCATAAAAAGACAAGGAACTTGTACCCACAATATTTGAGTTTAGAAAAAAACTAAACTTATTATTTCTAAATGAACAAGAGTAACCAGATTCGTCCAATATAGAAATAGAAACCAAATTCCGTCTAAAAGACGGTACTACATATATCACTTTCAAATCCAAATAATATCATGTTTTCAATAATAATCTAAAAATCCCTATTGCTTCAACTATAACTGATTTGCTATCACCCACATAGATGAATCTTTCAACATCATTTGGCTTTCGGCAACTCAAGTAACCCTGCATTAACACACTTATGTGAGTAGTAGCACCCGAATCTAGCCACCAAGGGTGTATTGGTACTGAAACTAAATTAACCTCAGAACAAAAAAATTAAGAAATGGACCTTTCTTTACACGCCAGGCGTGATACTTAGTGCATTCCTTCTTCATATGTCTAGGTTTACCACAAAAGAAACAGCAAGAAGCCTGATTTTCTTTCTTTTGCTATTGCTTGTGAGACCCATTATCAGCTTCCTTAGCCCTCTTTCTTTTCTTATTTTTGTCCTGATAGGTACTAGCCAAGTGAGCACTTTCAGCCTATTCTTGCTATAACCTTTCATCTTCTTGCACACAATAAGAAAGGAGCTCATTAAGAGTCCATTTGTCCCTTTGACAGTTGTAACTGACCTTGAATTGACTGAATTGTGTAGGAAGAGAAATTAAAACTAAATGCACGAGCAAATCTTCAGATAGCTCTAACCTTAGTGCTTTTAGTTTTGAAGCAATATTTGATATCTCTAAGATGTACTCCCTTATGCTTGTTTTATCTTTAAACTTCATTAAAATCAAGTTCGACAAAAGTGTACTTATTTCAGCTTTATCATTTTTTACAAAATGCTTTTCAATTTCTTTAAGAAACTCAGTGGCTGTAGTAACCTTATCAGACACATCACCCTTGAAGGCCTATAGAATTCCACACTTCATGATCATAAGACTCATGCGATTTGAACGTTCCCACTTCTCAATATCCCGTTTTTCCTCAATGGAACTTTTGTCTATAAGAGAAGCAGGTTGTTCAATCTTTAATGCAAAGTCAAGATTCATGCAGCCAAGAATAATCATTTCGCTTTCTTTCCAATCCTTAAAATTATCTTTCACCATTGGAACTGAATTGATGTTGGCAAAAATCATAGAAGCAGATTGATTAACTGAAAATAAAACAAAATAACATATACATAATAAGATTAATAATTCAAATAATAGTTAATCACATCAATAGATACCTAGCACAACATTAATATTTAGTTTTTAGACAGAAATATTTATTTGTAAATGGTACTCTTTGTATAGTAATCAAATATGGACAATAAATCTTATCAAATAATAAACCTTCCTTTGGGCCGATTGATTATTCACATGGAAACTTGATAATTATCCCATATTTATTACTACAAATAAATATATAATTCTACTAAATATTAACCTTCCTTTAGGCCGATTAATATTCACATGAATCATATACCCACAATTGTCTTAATATTTTAAAATAAATTAATTTCTACAAAAGAGGTTACTTTGGCAGCATATTGTAGTCATAAATAAATTTTAAAATATTAATTATAACTGAACTATAATTTGAATTTAATAATCCAAAAAATAAATAAAATAAAATTGAAAAAGTTATAAAAATATCTTTATTTAAAAATTTCTGAAATTATAACCTTTTGTAACTTTATTTTTCTCATTTGATATTTTACCAAAAGAGGACCTTGATTTGGGAATAAATATCCCATATACAAATTCCTTATATTTTCCTTACTACTAACAATGCAAAATTTGGGGTACTCCCAATAAGTTGAAAACCATAAAAGATTAGATGTAAATCATGTTAGTTAGTACCTCATCTAATTTAGGTGAATAAAAAAATACTAAAAAATTGAACTTTAAATTTATACAAACAAGTATTGTTTTGGGATCGAAGCCATCCCAAAAAAAACTTTTTTTTTAATAAAATACTAAAGTGGATGATTGACTCATTCCAAAATTAAACACAAATAAAAAACTAATCCTCAATGATTTAATATGAAGTTGGCTCTGATACTACTTGTTAAAAACCAAAACCTTATTATTCTAATATCAAATCATCAAGAAAATATAATTGAATAACGGAAGTGTACCTGAATCCATAAAAGTAATATGATTCTTGACTTTTTGAGATTTTGATCTTCCAAATTCTGCACAGGTTCTTCAAAACCTGATTTCTGAATGATGGGATACCAGAAAGAAAAACTCCGTACGAATTCGGGGACCATAACCGTATTTATACTTATAACCATATTTTTATCCTTATCTTTAAAAATTCCAATTTAACCTATCATAAAGTAAAGATTACGAAAATCGGTATCTACATATTTTTATCCATATTTATCTTTAATTATTAATGGCCCATTAACCTTAACTTAATAGATCAATTTAATTTAGGCTCAAACCTTAATAATAAAAGCATATGATACAATTATATAAATATATATATATGTCTAAGATCCAACACTTTCTACCTCTATACCATAGCCGCAAGATGAGTAGAACTCTCTTCCTCACTGCTCACGGCCAGCTACAACACTCCGAACTGCCCCTTATTAGTTTTTGGATTTTCTACCCCGGTAGGTTTGCTATATCCGTGTACGGTGCAAGCGTTGCCCCGATACATAACCATCATTCCTCCTAAATGTAGAAACACCCCTCACAAGCTCACACAAAAAAAATTTAGCAAAGAATTACCTCAATGTCATCAATTTTGTGAATTATTAAGTATTTAAACAACCGAACAAAAATTATGGATGGAAAACGTCAAAAGTTCCTAGGATTATCAGTTAGGGCCCCGGAAAAATCACAAGCCTTAATGGAAATCTTAAACTCTAGTCAATAGACAAAGTACGGGTTGGTTTTACCCCCAACACATGGTTAGATCCAATGGATCATTGGGTTGTCCAGTCAGAGACCCAAAGCCCAAAGTTTGACCTGGTTGATTATAATTTTTCTAGACCGTGGCCATTTCGAGTCTTTGAACTGTTATTAACTGCTTACTATTTTTCTACCGACCGTGATCGTGTCCTCCTGATGACCTGGTGTGAAGTTCAACAAATTGAAAGTTCATTTGATCTTTGATTCTATCCACTGATCTGAGAAGATTTATAGATAGCTCCCTCTACTTGGACTCACTTTAACTGTTGTCATTGAACAATCCAAATTTGACTTTGTTCAAATATAAACCTATATTTGAAGTTCGAATGGACCATTGGGTTTGTCTGCTCCGAGACCAAAAGCCTAAAGTTGGTTCTGGTTGGTCGAATTTTTCTACACCGTGGCCATATCTAATTTGTGACCTATTAACCGCGTACTATTTTTTCTACTGATCATGATTGCGTTCGGTTGAGGACCGGCTGTGAAGTTCAATCCTCGAAATGAGACATCTCCCTCTACTCTGGACTCATTGTAACCTAACCGTCCTTGAATGATCCAAATTGAATTTTGTTCAAATATAGTTCTATTTTTCAAGGTCCAAATTAATACTATTTGATCTTTCAGAGTATTAGATCATTTTAGATTAATTTTAATGGGCTTAAGAATTAAACTACGATTCTCTCTTTTACTTTTGGTAAAGATAGAAAATGATAATATAAATTGTTCATTTCCCTTGTGCAAGAAGACAAATTATTGTTTTTGATTTTCGTATTTCTAAGGTCGTAAGATTATAGCCTACATTGACCTTATGCTCGACAAACTTAATTGTATTCATTTGGAATAGATTAATGATGTTTCCCAAGAAATTTTTTCATAATCCAAGAGATGAGTTAGTTATTTTTACTACAAACAATAAAAATTAATTCTAGTTTCTCATAGTTACAAGGTGAACATTAGGATTATCCATTTTGTCACCACGAAAGGTTATCAGCCTTTGGTATAAGAGGGCAAATCTCTTCCCATGTCATCGAACAAGCAAGCAAGCCTGATCAGTTCACTAACTTTTCAAAATCAACTTTTATGTACACGGTATAACAAACAATTGCATTCACCATTAAAGGGAAGAAACCGCAATAGAGTTGTGCCAATTAATAGGTTGGTAGTGAAGCAAAAATAAATCCATGCCAGTCGAGGTCTATTTAAGCTCTTGACCCAACTAATGCTTATTTTCCATTAACCATCATCCTAACAAGCTACTTACTCCACCTAACACTGACTATTAATAAGCCATAAACTTACTTGAAAGGTTACATTGACTATTAATGGACTATATAAATTTACTTACAATGATCAACTAAGAAAAATCCAACGAAAATATTAAACCCCACAATATGTTTATTTTTCACTAACTCATTCCCTAACGGGGGCTTGCTTCACCTAACATAAAGGCGATGTATCATGGAGTAACTGAGAGCCTCCAAAAAATGAAGGAATTGCTCCATTTCCGCACAAAATTCTTTTCCTCTGTGTGCCAAACATTCTAATTACACTTTGAAAAATGATACATACAACAATTAAGATATTTCAGCACAAACATTCGGTTATCATGTAGAAAAAGATGTTGAAGTTGGAATTTCGAAGCTTGGGTTGCAATATCAGATAGCAACCTGGCTTAAGTCAACAAGGAGGGGATACACAATGCGGCCCTGAGAATAATACAAAAGCCTCATAGTCAAACACTTTATCAGAAGCACAAATGAATAAAATTTAGCACTCAGCGGATAAACGATCGGTACCTTTGTAAACTGAACTGACCATATTACCTGGAAAAGATCTGAGCAAATGCTGCCCTTGCTCGCATTGCTTCAATGAGAACAGACAAAATCATTACAGGAATCATTTCACCTCTTACGTGAGAGGTGATATATCTCCACGAATTGGCCGAGGCGTCGGAGGCTTTATCAAAGGTTTCAAACTTTCCATGATACCAACGAAAGAAGGTCGCCGCCACGGGTCACTGTAACAAAATGGAAGTGTTTCATGACTGTTAGAAGTCTTATATACAGATAAAAAGAGATTAAGTATATCCACTTACATAGCCCAACAAGATTCAATTAAAGTAGCTACTTGAGGGTTGATATCATTAGGAATTTCCAACCTCCTACTCTTAAATCCAACAGCAGCCACTACCTGAGAAGTTAGGAGAAAGAATACATTATACGTATTAAAAAAAAATAATCATCTAAATTCAAAGGCCCGGATGATATTATAAACTTTCATAAGTTCTGTGCGCAAGGATTTCTTAAGCCACTTTTGAGGAGAAAAGAACTATTCAGACCAACATCTGACAGTAATAATAAGAGAAATCAATGCAAACGGAATATATTTTACATAAAAGCAACGGTTACTATTAAAGACATGCAGGATTGATGAATCCTCACCTTCCCACCATGTTAGCTACCAATTAAGCCAAGATAGAAGCACGGTAACCCAATTTACGATATTAAGCAAATATGATTTCCCAATGCACAGGCTTTCTCTAATTCTAATAACATCAAGGATCTTGAACAAAGGTAAGCTTTTAGTAAACCTGGGCAGGATTTAAGTTACTCCATGGTTGTTGCAATGTTACCAGCTCCCACAAAATAACACCAAAGCTGTATACATCGGACTTCTCGTTTGATGGCTCATCACGTAAAACCTCTGGTGCCATCCATTCGGGCTGACATAGGTGAAGGCAACAAATAATATTTTTCAAAAAATAGAAATCACTACAGATATGCAAATTGTATTTTCTGTACTCACAGTCCCAGCAGCAGATTTGGAGGAGAGGAATGTATTCTCCTTTAAACGGGAAAGACCAAAATCACAGACCTAGAAGATCAACTAAAATTTAGTGCAGCAGTTGCATAAAAAGAACAGAACAACTTAGTTATTCAAATGTCATGCCATGATTTGAGCATGCTATTAGTCTTATAAAACCTATAAATGAGAGGCACAAAGTCATTTTTTAATTCCTACAAGAACACTCTAACATACCTTTACTGTGTATTTCCGATCAACCAAAAGATTTGGAGACTTCAAATCTCGATGAACTATTGGAGGGTTACGTTTATGAAGATAATTCATTCCCTTTGCCTTCATGATCCACAACATAAATTAAGTTAGATAAGATTTCTAGGCCTCAGTAAAACTGTTGCAGGGCCTGATGCCAATATCAGAAGACACTTGACAGTAAATTATTCCAGAAGTTAATCTTAAAGTTAAAGAAAAGATCCATTTCATAAAAGTATAACATACCACGTCATAAGCCATATTTAGACGTCGTCTTTCATCCAAAACTTCTCTAGCTCCAGGTTTACGTAAAAGCCTATATAGGCTCCCTCTGCATATTTACATGAATATAGTATCAGTAACTGGAGGTCATGTACCACTGGTACACTTAAATATCTTAACATTGAAAACCTTGACAAATATTCTGTCACTATAGAAAGATGTGGTGGCTGTGTAACTGCTCCCATAAAGAGAACAATATTTGGGTGACGCAAGCGTTTCATTATGCTCACCTATCACAAGAAACATAGAGTGATAGTTCATAATTTCATTAAATAATGGTCTCAAATAATAGGCATCAAGAACATTCTAAAAGAAAGGCAAATGAATGTAGCTGGAGAAAATTTAACAGAAAGGTACTTCTCGTATAAACTCCTTAAACCGCTCTGCATGAAAATCCTGCTCTATAAGAATCTTCACAGCAACCTCCTAATAAAAGAAAGCCAAATGTCATTTCTATAAAGACTCTAAATTGTTAATCTATTTAGCATAAAAACATAACAATGATGTTCATGAGAATTATATGGAAATAATGACCACAACACACTGTTTTATCAAAACAAATCTGTAGTATATTGGTGAACAGGAGCTACTTCCAAGTACTGAAAACAAATGAGGCACACTCAGAGTGTCGTACTTACAGAACCATGCCAATCAGCTCGATGGACTGTCCCAAAAGATCCTGGAGACAAGAAAGTTGGAATAATTGATAAATATACTAAAAAACATGAATGGAAACATTTCCTCTAGGATGTGGACAAATAAGTGAAAAAAAGAGTGACAATTAAAATACCAGCCCCTATTCTCTCTTTTAGTACAAGCTGATTCCATGGAATATCTAAATCTTCTATTTCTAAGGCCATATCTCTATCTGATCTACTTGGGCCAGCTTGGCTGTTTTCAAAGTGTCTTATCTCCATGCTTATGTCATGCCTAGGATTTGAAGGCACTAAAATAGGAGATATCTCTATGCATTTCTTCCTCTGTATCTGTTGCTCTTGATCAGGAGCCAAAGAATTTTTAAAATTTCCAATCTGAGAAATATTTTGTCGAAGTCTCTGATCTGGTTCATTTGGAAGATGAAGCACCCGATTACCAGAACCCAGATTCTGATTACAAGAAAGATCTTCACCATCATTTTGACCTAGAATCATAAAAATGACAACTTTTAAATGACTATGATGCCCTCATAAATGGAACAGCCATTTCCATGTAAATAAAAGTTTTAAAAGATAATACTGAACTAATTACCCGTTGAAGTATCACCAAATATCTGATTTAGAGACTGGCAGTCTGAAAAGTATTGTTTGGCCATGGAACGAAAATCTTCAGCAATTTTAACAGATTTGAATTTTGGAAGACGCAAGGGAGAGCATATAGATATAGACAAGGGGCCATTCAACAAAGAATCAGGTTCGCTCAGATATCCTGGGTTTCCAATTAAGTCAACCAAACACTCCCTGCCAATAATTATATGAAGTCAAATGCAGCTAAAAAAACAAATAGTCAACAAAATTTACTCTGATTCTTTTAGTAGCAGAAGTGAGTAGACTGATCTAAATGGAATTTCATATAATAAAGGTTTTGAAGGGGAAAAAAAAAGGAAATACAATTGTGCCAGATCATTATTTTAAAGCACTTAAATAATACCCGCTTAAAGCAATACAAAGATTGATGACAGAAGAAAATGCGACCTGATATTAAAGCACTTAATAAATGTTTGGCCAAATATTTTTTTTAAAAAAAATCGTCTCAAAGGCTGGGACACAAAAACTCAGGCAGCATATTTGTATGTACAAGCGGAGAAAAAAAAACCTTTTACAAATAAAATCCATAATTAAATCGCAAAGTAAAAAAAAAAAAGCTAGCCCTAATTGTGGTAATATATTTGTCAATTTTATTTTCATAGGTGTCATCCTTGTTAAGGGAAAATGCTGTGAATAAAATGCCTATATGCGCTTATCAGAATTGAAATTTGATTCAACTGAAGACTATTCAATGGATTTCATTCACAATACAGAAGATTAAGACGCATACTTGTCTACATCAATCCGCACAAGACACGAGGAAGCATTATCGCTCTGACAGTACTTGCAACCTCTAGCAATCCGGCACGGTAAGTTAATAGCACCTGCTAATACCTATGAGAAATACAATTATAAAGTCTTAGTGGGAAGTCCGAAAAGTCACAATTCCAATAAAAGCCGCTGACAAAATTTTCAAGACTTTGTGTTCAGAAAATGTCATAATCATAACCAACACGTAGTCCAGCTATGCTAAGGCCAACATTATGGATTTCTTAAACCAATGATTACTTTAATATTTAAATTGGCAAAACAAAACCCATGTATAATCAAAGTGGAGAGTTTTTACACTGCCTGCCCTTCTAAACGCAGCATCAAGAAATTTTGCAGAAGTTATAAAACAAAAGTTATCAAGATATAAGAATACCACTCTAACCTTGAAGAGCAGAGCACGATGTATGCACAGTCCAAAAGATAGGCTGCCAGCTGGGAACACAATAGAGCCTCCATAGTTCTTAAGCATATCACAGCAATTTTTCCAGCGTGGTAGTAAGGACTCTTCAGACAAAGCTGCACCCCTTGTAATTGAAAGAAAATTTCAGCACAGAAGAAAGAATGGCAATGAATTATGAGTAGCAAAATACTCATATACTGCCACCAAAAATGGCATAGCCTCACCCCATCTGAGAGCAAACAAGGTTTGCAAGCTTTTGTACCACTTCTTTTGTGGTGAGGCAGCTGGATGATAAAGCAACTACCCTGCTCTCCAATTCTCGTAAGGTGAGATCACTCCGCCTATCAATAGTAACTGCTACAATTGATGACTCGTTTGGTTCAACTTCCTTAAGGGATTCTATAGATGGTAGTCGCCCGTTTTCATGTAAATCACTGCAGAGAGTCCACACATACGGGTCCACTCCTTGAATCAGATAAAACCCGTCCGGTACTTTATCATAGTAAGATAAGCATCCATTTACCTGGTAAATAGAAATTACGGAAAATGGCACTGCTCAGATATAAAGCAATCTTCTTTCCAATAAAATAAAATAAAATAAAAAGAGCAGGCATCTTGTTTAATTATAAAAGAGGTAGAGTTCACATACAATTTTTGTTTTGAGATTCCAGTCCTATTATCATTCAAACATGAGAAGGTAGAAATGATTCTACAGATTGAAAGAACACTTCAGTGACAGAATTAAAAACAGGAATCATGGAAAATGAAAACTGAAGACGTAGTTCAGCACCCTTGGAAATAGGCCAAACCGAACAAAGAGGCCTTCATAATGCAATTCCTTGATTTAAAGATGTCCAAGTTACAGATATAATATAGGCTTTGGGAAAGTCTTACTTTTCGAACTAGCTTTCGGAGTAAGAGAGGGACGTGAAGGCTTATTGGATCTATATTGGTTAGCAACAAATAGTATCAAAGCCCAGGTTATAGTCCTCAGACCTTGTGGTAATTTGG
>JAVDBV010082907.1:0-30580 GCA_032619315.1 Piper longum | reverse complement strand
CGGCGGGCGGAGGGAGGATAGGGGGGCAATTTAGTCATTATCAATTTTTAATTCCCATTTTACCCATATATAAATAATTAATTTAATATAAAATTAAGGGTATTTTTGTAATATAAGGGCATTTTGGTCATTGTCAAATTTTAATTCCCATTTTACCCATGCATAAATAATTTATTTAATATAAAATTAAGGGTATTTTCGTAATATAAGGGCATTTTGGTCATTATCAAATTTTAATTCCTATTTTACCCATGCATAAATAATTTATTTAATATAAGGACAAGGGTATTTTAGTCATTTAGGGGTATTTTGGTCATTGTCAATTTATAATTCTCATTTTACCCATGTGTAAGTAATTTATTTAATATAAAGTCAAGGGTATTTTACTAATATTTACAAAAAAACCGATTTAGACCGATTTAGCCCGATTCCGATTCCGATTTAAATCGGTCGGAATCGGGTGGAATCGGCCGATTCCGAGGTCGATTCGGGGCCGACCGATTCGGCCCCGAAATCGGATCAGCACGCGGCCGATCCCGTTTAAATCGGCCGATTCCGCACGGAATCGGCCGATTCGTGCATCTATGGTTGAGACCAATTTGTATTTTTTCCTTATATTTTCCATCTGGTGACGTTAATTGGTATAGTGTTATTAGACGAGCTTCATTGCATCCACAATGTAGGGGTGGGGGTGTAAACGAGCCGAGTCGAGTAGGGGTGTGCTTAAATTTGGCTTGATATAAAATGAACCGAGCCGAGCTTTAATGTAAATGAACCAAGCCGAGCTTGTCTAAAATTTATAGTATTTGGGCTTGGTTCGAGCTGAGCTCGAGCCGGGTTCGAGCCGGGTTCGAGCCGTGTTCGAGCCGTGTTCGAGCCGAGTTTGAGCTAAGCTCCAGTCGATATCGAGCTTAGCAAATGTTTATGTTCTTAACTTATATAGGACCAATTTTTTTTGAACACTATATAAGTTCAATGTGACCTTAATAGTATTTACGAGCTTAGCTGAGACGAACATTTTTTCGAGTTTGAACACATCGAGTTCGAATTTCGAGCCGAGCTGAGCCAAACATTCCTTTACTTAAGTGATGTTCGTTATTCAATGAGCTTATCCATTTCGACCCGAGTAGTTTTTCGAGCACAAAATTAACGAGCGCGAGCCGAGCCGAGCCGAACGCAAAAAACTCACGAGCAGGTTTCGCTTGTTTACACTCTTAGGTAGGCATAGATAACTAAATGACTGAGTTTAATTAATGTCCGAAATATTTGTGAACAAATTTGATTAACTTATTATAACCAATAAAAACAAATCAAAAATTGATATTTCTTCGATAAAGCAAAGGATAAAAATCAAAAGCGATAATATTAGTGATATTTTTAGAGTTTGTGATTAAATTATCATTAAAAGTTATCAAATTTAAGGTATATTTACCTTAGGTATTGAACTTTTTCACGATAGTATAACATTAATTTAAACAGATACATTATAAACTAGAAATTTTAATTTTTATATTAATTGATATAAGAGAAACTGGGAAAAATAAAAGAGATAGAGATTGTACAAATGTGGTATTAAAGTTTTGCCAAAAAATTATTTTTAAAATGTAAGAAATGATTAAACAATACAATAAACATGAAATCAAAATAAAATTTTAACTTGACCGAACTCTAACCATGTCTAAAGAATTTTTACCGTAATTGACTGATTTTTTGCTCGAAATTAATTGGATGGACAAGAACAATACCTTTACCGTTCGACTGACCAAGCCCTGCCCCTAAATGTTTTTCTTTCGGGAGAATTGTGTTATTATATGTATATTCGAGTCAAAGTAATGACATCGCCATGAGCATATTGAGGCCTAGGGATGCTAAACGAGCGAGCGATCCGAGTTCATTCGTGTGAGAGCTCGGCTCAAATAGTTCGAAGTTCTTTCAAACTCAACTCGATATCGAATAAGTTTAAAACATACATGTTCAAGCTCGACTCAAATATTTTTTACTTGTTCGAGCTTGACTCGAGTTCGAAACTGGCTTGATTAAAAGTCATAAGTCAATTAAAAACATGCAATGTGCATGATTTGAACCCACAACCTTGATCAAGGTCAAGGACTTAAATACCTACTATCTCAACTATCTCGCTTCTTTGTTAATATCTTGTAGATAAATAAATATAACTAGTTACAATTAAACTTATTAATATATATATATATACTATATTATTATATTATTTTATCAAATCAAATTCGAGTTATAACCAAATCGAGTCAAGTCTAACACGGCTTTGCACAAGCTCGGCTCATAAAATTCGAGTTCGAGTCGAATTTGAATTCGAGGATTTAAATGTTGAGTTTCGAGTTGAATCGCTCACGAGCTGACTCGCTTAATTAGCAACCTTATTGAGGCCATGATCCGTTCCAAGTCTTTCTAACCCACCTACGCTTGGTAAGAATTTGGAGGATGCTGACCATTTTTTTGTCTAGTTTATGCAACCTTTTTGTGGGGTCATCTCGTAAAGTACAATTTATTACTTCCCAAGTATTGACTTAGAAAACTTTCCATGTGAAGCAATCAATAACATAAAAAGTTATCCCTAATCTTCTTTTTTGTGGACTCAACGGAAAATTTACTGTCATTTTATTTGAATATATATATATACTTCTCAATCTATCAATAATAAATTACAAGTGTGTTGGCTTCCAGAGTCCCTGAAGTTACAAATTTTCCTTACCTTATTAGAAACTCAAGTATATAATTTTATGATTTTACCCTATTTTCTATGGAACTCAAGTATTTAAATTATATGAATATAATTTAAACTTAAACATCTACTCTTAATTATTAAAGGTTAATATATAGGGATTCATGTATAGAGTTTCACTCAAAGTCAGTAATTATCCTCACCTTCTACTATATATATATATATATATATTAGATTATAAACGCAACCAACGTGGTAATAGTTTATTGTTCATGCAAATGTGATTGCAGAGTGTGTACAGGATTAGAGTGAACCCAAGAGCTCCTGGCTTCTTCAGATCGGAGTTAACCGAGATTCTCGCACAAAAACTGGCTAAACAGTGCTGCAGAGAGGACTGTGCCTTTGAGAACGTTTGGCACATCTCATCCTGCATTGACGTCTCTAGTTCGGTTAACTGATTCATGATTTACCGGAGCATGTCCCTGGCAACAATTTCATTATCGACGCTGGCGCTAGCCTTTCTTCTGTCCCCAGCTTCACCTATTACGTCATGGCCATTTCAGGAGCCATTCGAAGTAGCTTGTTTACAATTGTTTATCATTTTCATAGGACATATGAGGGGATCAAATAAGAAAGACTCTTTTGCTGATAGAATCGAAGCTTCAAGTGTTCTTCCAATAGTATATTATAGAAGTTAACGTGTGTTTTTACAAGATTGTATTTGTTCATAGGGCTTGCAAACTGTATATCATTGAATTAAATTATAGTTAGTAAAGCTCAAACCTCATAGGGGATTAATCTTTTGAATCTTCTAAATTCATGTGACAACAAACAGTAGAAGAGAAAAAAGGAAAGACTATCTAAGATCAAAGCCTAATCTCCTTGCTATGAGAAAAACCCTCATCACCTTGCTTTAGAAAAATATAGCCTCATCACTTTTTGAAAAATGGATATAAAAGGCAAAAAATTCTCGTCAAACATAGCAAACAAGAACAACTTATTCTTGTAATCACGCAACATCACAAGAGTCATTATCTCTGCATACTGTCTTCTAAACAAAGTAGCACTATTCCCCTCACCTTCCAAATTCCTTCCCCTGTTTCTTACTAGCAAAAGGAAGTGGATAACGAAAAAGTAAATAGAATAAAAAATATGGCCATGACTGGAAGTCTCACACGTAATAGGAAAGATGACAGTAAACTAGCTCAAAGCCACAGAATCACAGAGCAATGAACAGAACCCAATACCACCAGTAGTAAAACACCACCAACAAATCACATTCCACATTTCCAATTAGCACAAACACCATCCAGACATACAATCCACACCACCCAAATACCCAAACATATAATCGTTACCCTTCCACATCATCAATCAACAACCTTTTATTCATACTCCATACATAGGCCATACATATATATATATAGTTACTTCAGAGGCCTAGTGGGCAGTGGAAGGCGCAAACGAGATGAGCTCCCTGGAGTGGCGCCACGGCACGACAACAGCAACAGCATCGTACATCTTCGCCACGCCACTAGCAGCGGCCGAGATAGTGAGATAATACTTGGTCCCTGCCACAACCTGGCTCTTGGCTGCCACCACCTCTGAGAAGGAGAGGAGCCCAGCGCCAGTGTTCTGTCCCTTGATCTGTTGAAGCCGCTTGTTGTATTCCTGAACGCAGAACCTGCCCAGTTCCTGCACCTCGGTGTTGTTCTTCACGTTCTCGATCTCCCTGGGGGCCCCAAGAATAGGTGGCGCGGCGGCGGTGGCTAGGAGGAAGAGGGTGGAGGTGGCGAGGAGGAGGAGGAGGAGGAGGGGAAAGGGGGAGTTGAGGGCGGCCATTGTAGGAGGAAGAGGAGGAGGAGCGGTTGTTGAGCGAGGAAAGGGAAAGGAGGTGTGCGGTATTATATATTGGGAAGTTATGGAATTGGGTTGGGGTGGGGTAAGCGGCTGAAGGGGTGGGGGGGGATGGGCACGCAACACGAACGATTGCTTGCAAGTTGCACCATAACGGCGCCGAGTCCCCTCCTAATAAAACGGCCAAACTCACTTTAAACCCCTTCTCTCTAATTACATCATCACATAGCCACTTTATTTTTAAAAAAATTTGTTGCAAAACCTTCTTTATTTCTAACTCGTAAAATAATTTTTATTAAGTGATGATGCTATGATGATGGGGCATACAAAATATGTCCATCTTCATTCATCGCCTGGCGCACAAATATGTCCTATATTATGTCCATTTTCATTCCTCATTCTTCATTCATCATTTCACATACATCTTCATTATATAATAAATCTTTTAATGTAAGAAATTAAAGGGACTAATCATGATTTTAATACATAAGAGGGGCTATCTTTTTTTTTTATCAAAATATGTCCTATATTATGCCTCCTCATGAGGGTGAACCGATTAGCGGCTCATTTACTATCTTGCAAAAAAATTTAAAAAACCAATAAATCATATTTTCTCTATTCAAATCTCCGATCTCCAATTCTGATTTTAGTTAACAAATAAGAAAAATTTTGGGGTATTTGATATTTCATGGCATGGAAGTTTACTCGAGTTTGATGAGAAAAATCATTAATTTAAGAGGGAAAAATCAAAATGAAATTTTAGAACTAAGAGTGTGACCATTAAATTCTTTCATAATAACTTTGATTTATCTAATTGAGCGCTTTCACGACGCACAGGGCACAGCTTCGTCTTACATTAAATAAAGGTTCATATATCTTTCACTGCCATTTATTTTTCCACAAATAAAAAACCTCAAAAATAAAAAAAAAATTAAAATAAAAGATTAACGAGAGGTGCATGTAGGAGGGTTTAGAAGTTAGAAGTTAGAATTACGTCTAATTATATTAATACAAGAATGGGTCGGGAATAATCTTATTATGTACGTCTCTCAAATCTGTGATCTTAATTCGTATGGGGTGAGTTATCATAATCTGCCGATACTAAATAAATGGAACTCACTTCTATGATATACGCATGTCCCAAATCAGATATGTGGGTATCATTTATCAAAAATTATCATGCACATAATGCATGTCTTAACTAAACATATTTTCCCCTAACTTCCGGACTGTTTTGAGCTTCTAAACCTTCATGTCTCATTGATTTGTTAACTAATCCTGACAAGTGACAAATAAGTCCTCCAAGTATTAGAAGGGATCCCACTCTCAATGAAACTTTTATATTTTGTGTTAATATCAAATTGGAATAATTATATGTCGTGTACGCTTTCCTAATCCATCAAATGAAAGTGGTCATATTGAGTGTTCTAATGTAAGTTTGGGTATTCCCCACGTTCTTTTATATTGACCATATTTATAAAAATTGGAATCGGAATCGAAATTAGTTTTCGAATAAGTCACCGAACCGGATCAAATAAGATTAAATTAGTTAAAAATCGGTTCAATTGAATCGGTCTAATCGATCCTATAAAGATTTTAACTTAATCAAAATTAGTGAGTTATTAGTTGTAAAACATATTATTTTGATGTCATTTTTATGTTATGATCTGTATTATATTTTATGATATATTTTTTATTTTTTGAAAAAAATTGATTTATTTAGAGTTAGTTATTATTTTTTACTCGAATCAGAGTCAAGTTAATTCTTAATTACAAAAATACCACTGCTATTTAATCCAACCCCCACCCCCCCCTCTTTCCTCGTTTTGCTAACTCCGCCCATATTCCCTCCCCCAATCAACTCCTTTGACGCGGGAGTTTTAATTGGGAATATTATGGCAAAGTTCATGTAGAGTTCAAATGCCTTACCCATCTGATTGGTAAAAAATGTCTTACACATCTTTTGGACTCAAACTTTGATAAATTTAGAGAAGAAGAAAGTTGTAGCCTAGCTTGTAAACTATTCCAATTAATGGAAGGAGGCATGGTTTTCTTTCAAGCTTTTTACCAAAAAGTGAGTTAATATTTTCGTAATTACTTATAAGTTAGAAAAAGGACATAAGTTACAGGTGAGAAATTTGTTTTTTAATGATGAGATTATGTGCCCAACTTGGTTTAGGTTGGGCTTTAGAAAAAAACATAAAAAATTTGCCAGCTACCTCGCCAATTATGCTCCTGTGACTGAGAATGGGGCAGCTAGAACTAGCCACCATTAGCCAAATAGTCGAGGAGCGACTAAATCTGTCCTTGGCAGCCCTTGAATGACGACACCCAGAGTTTGGTTGTCTGTTACAAATTATTTCCCGCTGTATGATCTTGAAGCCTCCAGTCGGCTTGGGTCAGAATTTGGCCAGAATTGGCCTTATCCAGGCCGGGTCAGAAAAAGGGCGGATTTTTAATTTTTTTTAAAGTTAGAAGTTAGATCTAAGTCATTTTTCTTTTAAATAAAAAAGTTAAAATCAAACTGAATTCTTACTAACGTGAAGCAGTGAAGGGTATTGAAAACCATTCTCTGTCACCTCTGGATAATTATGCCCATTCAGTAATTACGAAAACAATCTCTGATCATTCTTCTGCAAAAAGCTTGTTTTCTTGAAAAAACCATCTCCCAAGCTCATTCTTCCATTGCTAGTTGCTACAGTCAGAGAAGCTCCTTCCCAACTGTCATTATAAACCGAAATTCTATACTAGATAGTTTAACCAGATTGCACCTGTCCAAGGCCTTGTTCATTGGAGGGCTTGTATTGCCCCTTTAGCCACGTACGCAGCTCCTGTCATGATCCAGTTATAACGTGCTATATAACATGCATAAGATGTACATGAGAAGAAACCTCTGACTTAAATAAAAATCATTCAATTTGGCGAAAGAAATACCACTTTAAATAAAACATCATTTTATTACGGATTTATGATAGTTAAAATCATTCAGTTTTGACTCTTTGAAAAATCGATCATGCTAATTGTTATAACAGGGAAATTCTTGTAGTTCAGATTAGTTTTTTATTCCTTTTCCCGCAAAAGTATGAACTAGATAATATGTTCTATGCTCCTTATTCCCTGATCATGTGACGTCCAGAGTTTTCGTTTTCAACAAAAGTCCTTCCAATGAATTTCATAAAGTTATGTTGCCATTTCTTGCTCAAAGTCGCATCAATGTTTATTATTTGTCATATATTTATTCGATTGGGTTGGAAAAATGATGGCCGACCAAGATTAACTAATGCAAAGGGGATCAGCTATACCGCTAGTTATAGCAATTAGGGCCTGTGCCCAAGAACCATGTCAACTTGTTCTTGTGCCCCCAAGTGGCACGCCATTCAATTTCGATCAACTCATACAGCAAATAAGTATTCGATGAATCCAATTTTTCACTCGTTTCTTCTTTTCATGTTATGCTATGCACAATCACAAATATAGCCTTTAACTTTTATGTGTAATTATGTTTGCTCAACATGATAGCTAGGGATGTCAATATGAGTAGAATTATTGGTCATGTTATGCTCAAATTTAAAAAAGAGAGAACGTGGATTTTTGTTAATCCCTGTTATTCATTCTTGACCTCAAATAGCAATCTGGTGACATTCGGGTAAGACCAGGAGGAAACGTATTAAGATTTTGTTTGGTTAATATGAAATAAATGAAAATTTTATGACAAACACAAGAAATAAAAACATATAACTTTCTTATATGTTAAGATTTTGTTTGGTTAATATGAAATAAATGAAAATTTTATCAACATCTTAACATATAACTTTGTTTTAACTAACACAAGAAATATCTTTTCAACATCTACGAGCCATGTCACCGTAAGCATGTTTAATTAGTTTATAACGGGCTGCATAGATGCGTAATGCGCAGTTAAAATAATAATTATTGATATATTAAAAAATATTGTAACTTATATGAAACAAATACTAATGAATGTACACATGTGAGTAGTTGTACAGTATGAAATGCTCTATAATATCATATAAATTAATAGTTTAAAATATAGTAAATACCACAATTTGTACTAATAGAAAAAGAATAATTATTACACATTGTAAAATTCTGCATCATAATAAATAAGTCAATAAAGAATTTCATATTTTCTTTTTGGTTTTTTCCTCCCTCTGTCTTTATTAAAAACTTTTTGTAATGACTCAACATAAGTACAATATAACGAGCCTAAATCGTCCCTTTAAAAATTAATTAACCAAATTCAAGATCAATAAATATATCTTAACTAATATACTGGATCTTATCACAAGAAGTATTGGATGGGGCACTAGTTAGTGGCTATTACAATCCACCCATTTTGAAAAATTATATTTTTCGAATTTTTACATTTGGCCCATATTAACATCCTATCCCACTTTCTAGTCTAGTAACCTTAAAAAATTTTGTCTTTTGAATTTTTATACTTACCCCGCCGACATTCTAATATAGGCCATTATCTAATACAGTCCCAGGTAGACTCTCATACTAAACAATTAAACTCGCCCCAAGTGTAATATGATGAGCTTAAGTCATCCCGTAAGAAGTTAATTAACTAAGTTAAAAATTAATAATCACATCCCCACTATTCGAATAAGATATTGGACCTTACATTAGGTGGTATTAGATAAGGGACTAGTTGGGGGTTATTACACCTTTTCATTTCCTTATTAGAAACCTTTTTTCGTGTATATGTTTCATAACATTAACTTATTGTAATAACCTATACAAACATTAGCCTCATATCTAACACCTCGTAGATAAGATCGAATATATAAGTGAGGATGGTGTTTATATATCTTCAACTTGTTTAATCTTTTTTGAAGGAATATCTTAAACCAGTTTTTATAGGTGGTATCAGAGTTGACTTGGGATCTTATTAGATGATAGACTGAATTAAAGATAGGTGAATTATAAAACCCTAATAAATTAGTTTACATCTAGTACATCCTTGAGTAATATTTAATATATAAGTGAGAATGTGTTTATAAATTTTCAACTTTATTAACTACAATTGAAGAGACAACTTAGCCCAACAATGTACACTTGGATTAGGCCATTACACTTATATTTTCTATATACTCATTTCAATATATTGTACATATCGCATCTTGTTAACTTGGCATCTTAACATATGTTTTACTATGTTATAGTATAATAATAACTAGATGCATATATCCCTATGCATTTGTCACAGGGTCACAATTAGGGTCCAATTTTTCGCCCTAACTGCTCCTGTGTGGCATGTTTCCCACCCTTAATACAACAGCCTTCCCCTTTATTCGCAGCAACAGACCGCTACGCAAGTAGTACACTGATCGCTATGCGGGCACCAACACACCCGGTACTGGTATGTTGACCGACCACAGTCAAGGATTGTACCGGCCCCCAGCCATTGTTCACCCCTACATGTTTGGAGACACACACGATCACCAAGTCTCGGCGCTACGCGTCCCTATACCAGTCACCCAACTTCCTCACGGTACGGACTAGACCTCGAAATCACCGGTCCAGTCTTCGGTAGCCAAATACGACGTGACATCACAATATTACGGGAACTCTTCCCAACCTCTATTCCAACAATATGAATACAAGAATACAAGTAATCTACACCTTAGACTTCTTGCCAATAGTGGACATGTAAACCCTACGACTTGGCCTCTCGACCCTCACTCGACAAGCCTAACCCCTCGACTCTCCGAGCCTGGGGGTGCCGAACAACACAGGTGGGACCCTTGGTCTAAGGGCGGAACTCGACTACTCCGGTAGTCTCCCTTGGAAGCTCAGGCCGACTTCACGACGAGGCTGCAGCTCCCCCAAGTCCCTTTCCCGACCAAGGTGGTTCTCCTCCACCGAGAGCTCACTCTACCTCTTCTCTTCTCTTCTCTTCGCTAGTTGTTCTCACACTCTTTGCTCTCCACAAAGAATGGCAATTCCTTTATATAGAAGTCCTTGGCTAATGTGTAACACATAATCACTTGGATCCTCACCGTCCAAGCCTTTGATCAACGGCTCCAATTTGATCAGACACGTTATTGGCCTCATGGAGTTCTATCACCGTTGGCTCCAAGATCAACGGTACACCTTGCTCCGAACACATCATCCAGTCTTTGGTGTTTTGTCTGCAATTACTGGAAACTCCCTTGTTGTATCTTGGCTAAGTGATCGAGCCCTTCTAGTTCGACTCAGCCAACCCTTGTATCGGCCCACTATTGGTATGTTCCAGACTTGCATCCAGTATTGGACAAGGTCTGCCCGGCATACTCGGTCATGGTGCTCGGTCATCTGCACCCTTCGCTCCCAGTAGCCTTGACCTCGCCCGCGTTTAGACCATTAGACTTCACACACCCGTTGGAACTTTTCCTGCATATTAACAAGATTAGAACTCGGTAGATTGTTCCACCACCCGGCTAGCTCCAGCTACCGAATTGTACACGGGATTGCTAGGGATAACCGCCAAACCCTAGCTCCCGACCGTCCCATAAGCTATACCTATAACAGCTCTCCCCCACCAATGAGACCCGATGTCCTCATCGGAGGGTTAAGTTCCTCCCAATACTTCTTGATCCTCTTCTCAAATTGCCACAAGTCCTTTGCCTTTTCCCAGCTCGCCTCGCTTCCCCCCTCCACTTGATAAGATACTCCGTTCCAATGTTTGGAGCACCTTGCCTATGCTCCAAAATCTTCCTCACCTTTTTCTCAAATTGTTGCCGGATAGTCGGTGGAGCTCTCTTAGGACGAGCTCTCCTTGGATTGACCTGATCCTTATGGAATGGTTTGAGAAAGCTTACGTGGAAAACCAGGTGAAGCTTGTATCTCTTGGGAAGTTTTAACTGGTATGCTGCCTTCCCGATGATCTTCTCCACCTCAAAAGGACCATCATACCATTGTACCAATGTTTGGTGCATCTCTACGCCTGATCTTTTTCTAGATCTGTGGCCTGAGCTTCAGCATAACTTGGTCCCCTACGCTGAATGACAACGCCCTTCTCTTTAGGTCTACATACCTCTTCATTCTGCGTGTTGCTTTAGCTAAGGAATCCACCGCATCCTCGTACAGATCTTGCCTCTCCCGAGCAAATTTGTAAGCAGCTGGACACCTCACTCCACGTCCTTGTAGAGCAACCTCCTGTGGTGTAAGAGGCCGGTACCCTGTTGCAACTTCAAACGTACTAAGCTCCGTTGTTGAAGAACGATGCAGATTATAGCAAAACTGTGTCACGTCAAGAAGCTCCAACCTATTCGTTTGGCTGGTTGTGAGGAAATGCCTCAAGTACTCCTCTAGTACTGCATTCGCCCTCTCAGTTTGCCCATCAAACTGAGGTTGGTTGGCTGTAGAAAAGTTCAGTTTGCTCCCCAGCAACCCAAACAAACTAGTCCAAAATCGTCCCATGAATCTGGAGTATCCATCACTCACAATGTCTGCCTGCACGCCAATGTGTTTGACTACGTTCTTGATGAACAACCCTGCAGCCATTTTAGCTAAACACGTTGTAGGTGCTGCTGAAAATATAGCATACTTTGAGAACCGATCCCCTACAACCATTACCGAAGACATCCCCCATACCTTGGGAAACCCCGACACAAAGTCTATTGAAACCAAACTCCACAGTCTCGTCGGTATAGGTAGAGGCTCTAGGAAGCCTGCCTCTAGTCTTCTCTCCACCTTGTCCTGTTGACATACAAGACATGACCTCACAAAAGCTTCAATATCAGCCTCCATCTTCGGCCAATAGTATACTCATGACATGAGTGCATACATCCTGACTCTTCCTAGATGTCCTGCCCATTGGGTGTCATAGGACTCCTCCATAAGCTTCCGTCTCAATCTACCAATAGGTACGTACGAATGGCCACCTCTTGCGAAGATTATTCCATCGTCTAGCCAATATTTTCAAACCAATTCCTCATTGATTCGATCAACAAATTTCTTATACTTGGAATCTTGTTGTGCTAACTCCCAAACTTGCCCTAGTAGCTCGGTTTCTACCCTCATCAGCGTAGCCACCATCTCCAAGTTTTTTTGGCTCAGTGCGTCAGCAACCTTACCTGGTCAGTGTAGCCACTCAAAGTCATACTCCACTAGAAACTTCTGCCACCTTGCTTGTCTTGGGGACAACTTCTTCTGGGTCTTGAAGAAGGTGTTAGCAACATTGTCGGTAATGACAATGAACCTCGCTCCCAAAAAGTATACCTGCCACACTCGAAGACAGTGTACCACTGCGAGCATTTCCTTCTCATGAGTGGAATACCTCGTCTCGGCTTCCTTCAGCTTCCTGCTCTCGAAAGCTATAGGATGCCCCCTTGTTGCAGTACACCTCTGACGGCTTTGTCCGAGGCGTCTGTCATGACCTCGAACGGTTGACTGAAATCCGGCAATTTCAGTATTGGCTCCGATGAAATAGCAGCCTTCAACTTGTCGAATGCTGCTTGGCATGGTTCTGACCACGCCCATGACTGATTCTTTTGCAGCAAATTAGTCAGTGGTGATACCACGTGGCTGTACTTATGTATGAACTTCTAATAGTAGTTGGCCAAACCTAGGAAGCTCCGTAACTCCGTCACCTTTGTTGGTATTGGCCATTCTACCATAGCCTTAATCTTCAATTCCTCCATTCACACCGTGCCTTGGCCAATTCGGTGGCCTAGGAAACTAATTTCCTCCAGGCCAAACTCACATTTCTCACGCTTCACGTATAGCTTATGATCTCGTAACCGATCCAGAACCTACCTCAGGTGACCCCAGTGCTCCTCCATAGATTCACTGTATATGACTATATCATCCAAATGCACGATGACGAACTTATCGATGAAGTCTCAAAAGACATCGTTCATCAAGTTACAAAACATCGCCTGAGGGTTTGTTAATCCAAACAACATAAAGAGGAATTCATAGGACCCATACCTCGTGACCATAGTAGTTTCGGGACTCCCTCCGGCACAATCCGGATTTTCCCATATCCCGACCTCAGGTCTAGCTTAGTGAACACTCTTGCTCGACTAAGTTTGTCAAATAGATCAGCAATCAAGGGAACTGGGTACTTGTTCTTGATTGTTAACTTGTTCAATTCACGGTAATCGACGCACAATCGCAATGATCCATCCGCCTTTTCCTGGAATAGAACAAGTGCTTCGTAAGGTACAATTGATGGTTGAATCTTTCCTAAAACCAGCAACTCTCCTAGTTGGATCTTTAGTTCTGTGAATTCCTTCAGCGACATTCGGTATGGTGCCTTTGCTGGTGTTCGCACTCCTGGCTCCAGCTCAATCCAGTGTTCGATTGCTCTCTTGGGAGGTAAACCATCTGGCAACTTTATGGGAATCACATCGGCATACTCCTTTAGTAATCCCACCATTGAATCCAGTACCACGCCACACGATCTGGTTTGACCTCTACTATGACTGCAAGGTAAGTCAAGTCCCCTCGCTCGCACCCCTTAGCCACTTGCATTGCCGACAAGTGTTTTGTATCAAAGATGCGGTCCTCGACCCCTGAAGGTGTCTTCTGGCCTCGAACAAAACTTGAACCTGCTCTGTCCATGATCAAGATCCCTCCAAGCTGTGGAAATACTCCAACCCCGCCAGTCCCCATGAAGGCATTCCCAATGATTAGGTCAAAATCATCCATTTCGATTACCATCAAGTCCGTATGTCCCTCATAGTCTCTCAGGCATATCTTCATGTTCCGGGCAATTCCTTGCACCTACGTCGCTTGAGAATTGACAGCCTCAATCTTGATGGTATTGGCCCCTGTCTTCAACCCTAGCTTCAAAGCCATCCTCGTTGAAATGAAACTGTGTGTAGCTCCTGTATCGATTAGGGCTGAAACCTTCCTCCCACTTACCGTCATTGGAACATACATCAAGTTAGCTCCTCCTTGAGCCCCACGTTCAGCTCGCAATGCTCCGAGTATCTGAAGGGTAGATGCTTGGACAGGAAGCCCCTCTTCCTCCTAGGCATGGTTTTCCTCGGCCATCAGGGCATTGACCTTAGCTTTGTTTGGACAGTCGCTTGCTTGGTGCGGTCCATCGCATATGAAGCATCCAGACTTCCCTACCTCGGTCCTCTGATTGTTGGGATTACCAGCCTTGAAGGGAAACCACTTCTTCTTTGATTTCAGCCCCTAGAACAGTTTCTCCTTGCCATCCTGGATGTTGCCTTTGCCTTTACTCCCTTGGAAGTTCCTACTCGAGCCATCTTCTCTCGAGACCCAGCGTGCTTGAAGTCCAGCAAGGCATCGGTGGCCACCAAAGCTGCAGGCAAATCCTGAATTTTCTGCTGCTTTAGCTCCATTTGAGCCCATAGTTGCAAACCTGTAATGAAATTAAACTTGTCCTCCTCCGACATGTTTTTGATGTCTAGGAGATAAGAACTGAACTCCTTGACGTATTCCCTCACGGTACCTATTTCTCTCAACTTCTTAAGTCGATCTCTTCCTATCCACGTAGTGTTAGTGGGCAAGAACTGCTCCCGAAGCTCCCGTTTCAAGGAATTCCAAGTCTCCATACGGGGTCGACCAGCACTCATCCTCCTTGGTGCGAGTTCTATACCATTACTTGGCATCCCCCATCATGAACATGTTGGCTATAGATACTTAGCTTTCTTCGGGTATATTCGCAGCAGCGAAGTACTCTTGAATATCCCAGATGAAGTTCTCTAAGTCCATGGTTGACCTAGTTCCCTCAAACTTCTTTGGCTTTGGCACCTTGAGCCTTCCCGGGATCGAGCTTTCCTCGGCTGCATGGTCAACCGAACCTGGTTGAGGATATCTTTCGACAACTTGCTTTAACATAGCTACATCTGCTTGTAAAGCTTCCAACATATTCTGGAAATCATTTAGCCTTTCTGCCGTCTTTTCCTCCTTAACACTGCTGGTCCCGGGTCTGTCACTAACCCGAGTGTTCAAGTCCATCGTCCCTTCATCTAGGGACTATAGTCTATTGAAGATGGTTTGTCCATCGTCACCAGGGGTATGTCCTCCCACCATCACTTCCAGCCGCGTCAATCTTTCTCCAAGCACTTCTGCCTATGTGTCCATGTCTCGGTAATTACTAACTGGTAAAATGTGGAGACTTTCCTCTTGAAAGTTGTGTTGTGCCACGCAAGTCTTCCGGCTTTCACTGAACACTTGCTCTGATACCTTTTGTCACAAGGTCACACTTCGGGCTAAATTTTTTTCCCTAACTGCTCCTGTGTGGCTTGTTTCCCTATTCGTAGCAACTGACCACTACAAAAGTGGTACACTGATCGCAATGCAGGCACCAACACACCCGGTACTTGTACGTTGACCAACCATGGTCAAGGATTGTACTGAGCCCTGGCCACTGTTCACCCCTACCTGTTCGGAGACACACACAATCACCAAGTCTCGGCGCTACGCGTCCCTATACCGGTCGCCCAACTTCCTGACGGTACCGACCAGACCTTGAAATCACCGGTCCATTCTTCGTTAGCCAGTTACGATGCGACACCACAAGATTACGGGAACTCTCCCAACCTTTATTTCAACAATATGAATATAGGAATACAAGTAATCTATACCTTAGACTGCTTGCCGGTTGTGGACATGCAAACCCCACAACTTGGCCTCTCGACCCTCACTCGATAGGCCTAACTGTAAAACCCACGATTCGAGTTAGGGTTTTATATTTAGAATCGGTCGGTTCAACCATTATTTCGAGTTGAGTATATTTTAGAACACATGTACTGAACCGATGCCGGCCGCGTGTATGAGCCATGAGGGTCATGTGTACCCGAGTATATGATGATAACGTCATGAATGAGCAGAGAATGACTTATCAGAATATATGAGAGTATACAGTTGATGATTTTAAATTTTTTCATTTTGTGACCGTAGAAATAGTTTTAGGTTGTTTACCGCGTTAGGATGCGTTATGGGGTAATTTGGGTGGGTTATTAGTTATAGATCATGTCATTTGGATGTAATGATGGTTGTTTTATTTTATGGGATTTTTTCCGATTTTTTTAGATTTTTTTTAGAATTTATTTTGTTTTAAATATTATTCTTGACTTGAGCCTGAGACGAGTCAGGTAATATTTACAACTATGCCGCCCAGCTATTTCTCTTTTTCCCCCTACACCTTTCCACCCAAAACCCTAGCCGCCCAACTATGCATCCCCACCACCGCCACTACCAGCGCTACGGGCCGCCTATCGAAGCCGCCCTGCCCACACAGGCCGGATCTAGCCATCCACCACCGACGCGCAAATTTTGCCATTTTCTGGTGAGCCACCACCTCCGTCGGCCACGTTGATACCACAGATGCGTGGGGCTCACCGAGACGGTTCTAATGGTACCCCATACGACCACTATCCGACCAGTAGACGCTGCCAACGATTGCCGCCGGAAAACCACCGAAAGCTGCTGGAAAACCATTAAGACTTGCTAGGAAACTGCCGGAACTTTCCGAAAAATCAGATTCACTGGAATTTGCCGGATCTTCCGCGAAGTTCATCCAGTTGAACACAATCGAGCTTCAGACACCGTTGAGAGCCGAATTCGAGGTTCGAGACGCATGCACGACAAAACCCTAGTCATCGCCGATGGCCGACGACGCGAGGTATAACTACCTCTGATTTGATTATTTTGAGATGGTGTTTGTTAGCACAACATGCTAGGATTTATTAATTGGTGTAAAACCCGTGACTCAAGTCAGGGTTCTATTACATCAAACCTGTCGGTTCAATCGTTAGTTCGAGTCAAGTCAGTTCATAGACCGCATGCTGAGTCGTGACCAGCTGTGAGTTATGAACGATGAGGGTTAAGTGTACTTGAATGTATGATGATAACGTAGAAAAGATGGTGAGAAATGAGTTATCAGAATATATGAAAGTATGCAGTGATTTTTCTTTTTACGGACTTGATCGTAGAAATAGTTTTAGGTCGATTAATGCTTTAGGACACGTTATGGGGAAGTTTAGATGGGTGATTAGCTATAGAGCATGTCATTTTGATGTTGTAGTGTTTATTTTATTTTACAAGATTTTTTCTAATTCTTTTTGGTTTTTTTTAGGATTTATTACGAGTTAGAATTATTCTCGACTTGAGTCGGTGTCGAGTTAAGTCTAAATTACAAGTTTTCCACCCTACACTTCTCATCACGCTCCCCCAAACCCCGACACATTCCACCCATCCCAAACCCTAGCTGCCGCCCCTTGAGGTCGCCGTCACCGTCGAGTGCTGTGGCGGCCGCCAATCGCCCGCCACCCAGCTCGCCGTGCCATCGTCGTGTTGCCCCGACCAAGCCCGGCCACCTTCCAGCCGTTGTGACGCCAAAATCGCCCGCAATTTCGGCACCGCTCCGTCGATGATCTACCGTCGTCTACGCCGGACCGCCATCGCCGTGACGTCAGAGCCCTTCCCCTCGACCTCCCAAACCCTTCCCCCTTACCGTGCATATCCGTCGACGTCAGCCGTGAGTCCGATCAGAACGACCGACTATCTTGTCCGAACTTGACGCCGCCGTTGGTGGTCATCGCCGTCGTGGCTGCCCTCGTCGCCACCACCACTGGGTTGAGCTTGCCGAGACGGTGCTAACCCTTACCCCTGATTGCCCCGCCAGAGCAGTCGCCGGAAAACCATCGGAGCTTGTCGAAAAATCGGACTCGCTGGAAATCATTTGATTTTCCACCGAATCCCTCCGGTCAAGCCCCACCAAACATCAAACGCCTCCGGGTGCCGAATCTGAGCTACAAACCGCGCAAGGTATAATTATTTTGATTTAATTAATTAACAATATTGATTGAGTGATCAACATGCTAGGATGTTAGGATTAATGATTGATGTGTTAGATATTTCCATGTTAATACATGTATGAATGTGTGTGATGTGTGGTATTAAAATGAATGCTAATGGATCAATTAGGTTGATTAAACAATTATTGTAATCTAATGCAACGTAGATTAGGAAAACTTATATTGATTATTATTGATGTATGATGATTGATGCATGATGACGTATGTATGCTATAGGGTGTGTGAATGCATCATGAATAGGCGTTAGTATTTAGTTTTGATGTGTAGGTACGGAGTAAAAGCTTGCCGCCTAGGCGCGACACCACGCTTGGAGCTTCTACCAGGTCCGTTTAGAACTCATCTCTGATTTGCACTCTATTCCATCGTATATTTCGTTTTCTACTTGGAGGACGAGTTAAGTGGCGCTTTATCGGATCCCACCTAACTCGGGCCATTTAGCCGAATGGTTTTCCTAGATTAATAACCCTCGAGGATGAGATCGCTCAAGTATGTTTTGAAATTCAAATCCAGCTCACGATGCCTTCGGGCCTACTTTATTATTCCCTACCCAGACCTATCTATATATGGTTTTTGCGTTTTGAGTGAGAGATGGAAAGAGGGAGGCGGCCATGTCTTCAGATAGGGCCTGTGCTCGTCTGCGGGTTGATGTTGGGGAGGACCTACTTCATCCTGAGGGATCCTACTAACTCCGCATTTGAGTTCCTCACACTCGGAGAAAGTGGAGGTTTACGGATACTGTTTAGTACAGTGCATGTCCGGACTTGTGGTTCAAAGGGTACTAAAGGCGACTGCCTGAGAGTACTCCGCCTTCGGCTCAAGGCTAGGAGTAATATGGACGACGTAGAGGGCTGAGATAAACGAGAATGAGATTTGATGCAAGATTCAATAGATGAGATTACTAAGGAAAGAGAATGAGATGGATACGGGATGCTGCCACTCGAGGGTGACAGTTCCCATTAGTACCCTTGTGAGAGTTCTTGAGGAAGTATATGGTTTTTATTCAACAGGAGGGTTAGCTCTCTTGTGCCAGTTTGATATTAGTTATTTTCCGGGCCGGTAACATTCGTTACTGACAGTTTTCTTATATATATGTAGGTGAGGATCAAGACGATTGAAAGCTGTTGTCAGGACTGCGGAGGAGCAGCACAGAGTCACACACACATGTACCTGTCGTGTGTATCGTGTAATGATTGTGTGTTAATATTGTTTGAATGAAGATTTTATTGTGTTATGTTTGATAAATTACATATGAAATGAATGGGTAAATGTGAATGACCAAGGAGCTTTGGAGCTCAGACTCGGCTCAGGTGAAAGTGAAAGTGATGATGCTTGTGTGTGATTATCGATTGGCATGTTTTACATAATTTTGAAAGTATTTATATATATCCTTATTGTGGACAGGTTGGCCCTTATTGCACTTTTAGGTGAAATTCTGTCCATTTTTTTTAAAAGAAATAAGTAATTTCCTTATGATTTCTCGTTTATTATTTTCATTTTGATTCTTGTTTACATGTCATGGCATGTAGAACAAGGGTTAGAACCCAAGCATGTCATTCATACTCTGCATGCTGCATCTCCGTCTTAACTCCAAGAGTATGTCCGGGTCGACTTAACTGAGCCTATTAGAATAGCGAACGGTTCGGTCGCTGGTAATACTTCCGGGTTGGTTCATGGGTGAGCCGAAACGGGGTGTTACAGTTTGTGTGATTAAGACCTAATTACTGATGAGATGATAAGTTACAGGGTTTGATGAATTGTGAATGAATATTAAGTGATCTAACGAAGTAAATTTAGCTGAGCATGATAAGTGGCCACGATGTAAATTAGAATTGGTATGAATAGGATGACTTAGAATTATTTACACTAATGATTGTTGATTTTCTTGATTGATGATGATTGTATTGTGAGTGTGTTGGTCATATCAGTTTGATGCATCATTCATTTAGCAGAGGTTAGCTTTTAGATTTGATGTGTAGGTACGGAGTAGGAGCTCGCCGCCTAGGAGTGATGACACGCTTGGAGCTTCTACCAGGTCCATTAGGACTCGCCTCTGGTGTACGCTCTTTTCTATTGTATATTTGATTATAACTTGCAGGACAAGTTAAGTGGCGTTTTATCGGATCCCACTTAACTCGGGCCATTTAGCCGAACTGTTTTTCTCATTAATAGCCCTCGAGGATGAGATCCCTCAAGAATGATTTTGAAAACCAAATCCCTCGAGGATGAGATCACTTCACATGCCTATGTATATTTTATTGAGTTTTTAGTGAGACGAGAGATGGAGAAATTGACTGCACGTACCATGAGCGGATGTAGTGATAGTCAAATCGGGCTCTGGATTAGTGCAGTGGACTATTCCATTCCTAAGGGATCCTGACAACTCTGCGTTTGATTTTCTCACACCCGGAGGACGTGGAGGTTACGGGTACTGTTTAGTACAGTGCATGTCATGACTTGTGGTTTAAAAGGTACTGAAGGCGACTCCCTGAGAGTACTCGGCCTTCGTGCTCAAGGCCAGGAGAAATATGGAGTTAAGGAGAGGGCTTAGGATTTGAGACCAGAAAATGAAGTATGAAATGCCGAGTGAGGCAACAGCAACAACATATCAGTCGGTTCGGGATGCTACCAGGTCTGCAGCCCATGAAATTTTTTATTTTGTTGATTTGGAATTTTTATTTATTTTATTGACATTGTTGATTTTGTATGAATTGATTGCTAAGTCATCCATGTAGTATCCTGCTAGGGTTTTATGCATTTATGCATGTATGACAAGTCGTATCTTCATCTTAAGACGCCGAGATTGGATCTACACAAGTTGGGTTCGAGTTAGCCAACCTAACTGAGGCCCGTAACATGCCGGTTTGGTTCACGAGCGTGAACCAGATTTGTGGTGTTACACTAACCCCTCGGCTCTCTGAGCCTAGGGGTGCCGAACAACACAGGTGGGACCCTTGGTCTAAGGGTGGAACGTGACTACTCTGGTAGTCTCCCTTGGAGGCTCAGGTTGACTTCACGACTAGGCTGCAGCTACCCCAAGTCCCTCTCCCGACCAAGGTGGCTCTCCTCCACCAAGAGCTTACTCTTCGTCTTCTCTTCTCTTCTCTTCTCTTCTTTGGTTGTTCTCCCACTCTCTGCTCTCCACAAAGAATGGCAATTCCTTTATATAGAAGTCCTACGCTAATGTGCAACATGTTATCACTTGGATCCTCACCGTCCAAGCCTTTGATCAACGGCTCCAATTTGATCAAACACGTCATTGGCCTCTTGGAGTTCCATCACCGTTAGCTCCAAGATCAACGGTACACCTTGCTCCGAACACATCATCCAACCCTTGGTGTTTCATTTGCAATTACCTGAAACTCCATTGGTGCATCTTGGCTAAGTGATCGAGCCCTTCTGGTTCGACTTAGCCAACCCTTGTATCGGCCCACTATTGGTATGTTCCAGACTTGCACCCAATACTGGACATGGTACTGGTTGCCCGGCATACTCGATCATGGTGCTCAGTCATCTGCACCTATTGCTCCCACTAGCCTCGACCTTGCCCACGTCTGGACCATTAGACCCCATGCACCAGTCGACACTTTGCCTGCACATTACCAAGATTAGAACTCGGTAAGTTGTTCCACCACCCGGCTAGCTCCAGCTACCCAATTGGACACGGGATTGCTAGGGACAGCCGCCAAACCCTAGCTCCCGATTGTCCTGTGAGCTATACCCGTAACAGCGTCACATAAGCTAAGTATACAACTTATTAAGCACCATCATAATATAGTTGTATTTTATTTCAAATTAAACTTTTGAGAGTAATTTAGAAATACAAAATTCTACTTTGGAATTCTTACCTATGTTAAAATATAGATATATTTGATTTAAACATTAATAATTCTAATTAATCAACTACTTTTTCTTAAACTAAATGTCATGTTGGGGTTATCCCACATCGGTCGTAGACGATATTTATGAGTTATATATAGGCTAATGAAAAAGATTTATTTCTTGAGCTAGTTTTTAGATTAAGAGAGGCTCGTGACACCTATTGCAAATCCTATTTTGGGGGCCCATTGGGCCTAATAGTGGTGTCAGAGCTAAGTGGGTTTTGGTATTTACCCAAACCGATTTAAGAGGAGTTTGTCAAGCGATGATAGTTTCAGGGATATTATTGTGTTTGTCCTACATCGGTCGTAGATAATGTGGTGAGTTATATATAAGAGAATTATTGTGTTTATCCTACATTGGTTGGGGATGATGTGGTGAGTTGTATATAGGCTAATGAAAAATAATCGTAGATGATGTGGTAAGTTGTATATACGCTAATGGAAAATTTTATTTCTTAAGCTAGGCCCCCAAAAGGGACTTGCAATAAGTGTCACAGCTAATGAGAAATAGGCCTGGCCCTCCCTTTTGCATCAAGTGTCACGTCTAATGAGAAATAGGCCTGGTCGTGGATGATGTGATGAGTTGTATATATGCTAATGAAAAAACCTAATTTTTTAAGCTAGACCCCCAAAAGGGACTTGCAATAAATGTCACAAGTCTCTCTTAGTCCAATAACTAGCTTAAAAAATAAGACTTTTCTATTAGCCTATATACAACTCACCGCATTATCCATGGTCGATATAGGGCAAACTCAACAATTCATATCTACTTAATTGACAACTTTAAATTATTTTTAGTTATTTTTTAAGAATCCAGTGTATAAAATCCGGTTCAAGTTACTTATTTTCTATTATTAGTACCGAAATGGTTCTTTATATTTTTTTAAGTAATTAGAAAGGCTAAAATTGTAAAATAATAGCATATATGGGCTTTCCTAATAAAAAGGGTAAAATTATAAAATAATAGCATATATGGGCTTTCCTAATAATAAAGGGTTGAATTATAAAATAATAATAAGAGGAATCTGTCAAATTTAAGCAAATTAATAAGGGACATGTGAAAATAAAAGACATAGGGTGAAGAAAGGTGAATTCTCCTCTGTTATTATAGATAAAAATAACGTAAATATATGGAAATAGATTTAGTATACTATCAACCAAAGCTATCAGCTGATCGATGGCTTTGACGGGATCTTTGCAAAGATGTATGCAAAGCTCGCACTACAAGAAAACTTGGCTTCAATTACGAAAAATTCTACATTAACTTAAAGACAAATTTTGTAACATGATTCCCAGTCACTTAACTAAAAGTTTCAATGTCAAAAAAACATTATCCAAAATATTGTATGTTAATTTTTCTTTAGTGTCAGGTCATTAATATTGTAAATAGTCTCACGTCTATAATAGATATGAAGTTGAAAACATTATAAATACTAAGACTTAGGCTTGCCCAAGTGGCTAAGTAATAATTTTGGATACTGTCAACTTATAGTCTCAAACACCACTTTTGCGTCAAAAAAACAAAAAAGCTTAATAACCATAGTTTGTTAAAATCCAAAAGTAGCAAGCCTGATAATGATGAAAATATTTATTAAAGCTTAAAAGTGGTTGTTAAAGCCCCAAAGTGGAAAACCTATATTAATGTGAATATTTACTCAGGCCCAAAAGTGGCAAGCATGATAATGACGCCAATATTTATTAAAGCTCAAAATTATCAAGCCTGAAAGGGGGCAAGAAGACCTACTTGGGCCTTAAAAGGCCAACTTATTAAGTCGTTTAAGCGCCTAAATGGAGAGGAGTGTTGAGCATATGATTCGACATCCGTGACAAATATAAGAGTTGGACCTTGATAAACACTAAAAATTGAGGTTCCCTAAGTAGCTAGCTAGTTATTTTAGATGTTAGTTATTTTGAGTAAGGCTTAAATCTTCTTAATTAATGTCTTAGTCAGACTAGTCATTATTCAAATAAACTTGACATAATTTATCTTGATCTTGTGTTGGCTATTTTAGAGTTTAAACAATGCCCAATTTAAATTTGACAGCTTGAAATTGTTAACAAACAAAGTTTAAGTAAATGAATTCTCAATTCAGCTCAAAGTTGAGCTTAATGTATTCAAAATTGATAAAACATTTTGCTCAATTCAAAACTGTTGACCTAATGAATATCTCATTGTTACCTATATATTGATAGCATTATGCCTTCAGGTCCTACTTATGTAATCTAAAAGAACACCCCTGTTTTGCTCATGATTGAAGATATTTAAATTAAAAGATGGAATTGAACACGGTGGAGATTTGTTGAATCAAAATAGAATCGAACTCCAATACTTGAAATATGCTTGCAACCCACGATCAGCTGGGCTAGCAAAATTATTCCCATGCATAAAAACAAGTTTAATTTTACTAACATGAAAATAAGCTAAACACGAAAAAATTAAACAAACCCTGGACTCAACTCGGATTTCTTTGACATACTTATTGGCAAAAATCAAATGAAATCCCAATGAAGCTGGGCGTCGGACCTAAATTAGGGGGAAACATGAAAGATTGCAATAGCAAATAAAGGTGAAAGAAGGGCAGT
Source organism: Piper longum (assembly GCA_032619315.1). Taxonomy (NCBI): domain Eukaryota; kingdom Viridiplantae; phylum Streptophyta; class Magnoliopsida; order Piperales; family Piperaceae; genus Piper; species Piper longum. Next base: position 5,753 of record JAVDBV010082907.1, on the reverse strand, counting down.
GGCCAACAATAGGGGAGGATGGGAGTGTGTGGGGTCGGTGTGAATGTCCAAAAAAAGGGTTGTCACATCGGCACGTGGTTCCTCTTTCCTCCGCTCCCTTCTCTCATTAAAAACCCTTCCACCCAATCTCCTCCAAAGACATCTCTCGCTCTCTACCATTTTCTCGGTTTAACCTGCCCTCCCCCTCCCTCACCACAGCTGTTGCAAGCTGTCCCTCTTCCCCCCCACCATGTGACCCCCTACCCGAGCTCCGGCGACTTCCAAATCTTAAGAATGGGTTGCCAAGTAGTTTCAAGCGATGACTTTGTATTTTAGCTCTATGTCTCAAAGAAGTGATGAACTGATTGGTGCAAAGACTTTGGTGTTCATTATGAATTTGAATTAGCTTATTCATCAATCACGTACATTGTATTTTAGGGGTGGAATGGCGCAATTGCCTCCCAAGGCGCCGACGATGGCGCCTCATTGGCCGGCGGCAACGGTGCATCAGCAGAACATTTTGGTGGACGAGTTTCTGGAGTTCTCGTCGGCGAAGCGGAGCGCCCACCGTTGGTCGGCGAGCGACTCCATCGCCTCCTTGGAGGTGCCTCTCGCAGCAGCCGACGATCGCCGGAGCTCGTCCGCGGCCCACGGGTTCGACCGCCTCGACGACGAACAGCTCATGTCCATGTTCTCCGACGACATTGCCGCCACCGCCGCCGCCGCTTCGACTTTGCCGGCGACGTCTTGCAACACCTCCTCCCCCTCCGATCACAACAGCAGCGTTAACGACGAAATGCCGGCGCGGTCGTCCCCTGACCAGCAGCAGCGGGCAGACGGTGAGGTGGAGAGCTCGTGCAAGTCCGAGACGACGGCGTCGCCGACGCCGACAACTGCCGCCGGCGACCCCGTTACAGACCCCAAGAGAGTCAAAAGGCGAGTCGTGCTCACATTACCACACTTCTATTACCATTAAACCGAGTTTAGCATGAGAATTCTCACAATCTCTATCAAAAACCAAATTTGGGTCGTTTAGGATCTTAGCAAATAGGCAGTCTGCGCAGAGATCAAGAATCAGGAAGTTGCAGTACATATCGGAGCTTGAAAGGCGTGTCACCTGGTTGCAGGTCTGCATGCAAATTAATTAATTTTGAAGCACGAGCTAATTAATGTGTCTAATTAAAATCATTTCATATTTTTGTATTTATTCATATGATTTATCTTTAATTGGTTTGATGTTCTTGTTTTTCAATGGTTGGCAGAACGAAGTGTCAGCACTCTATCCAAGAGTGGCATTCTTGGATCACCAGCGCTTGGTCCTTAACGTGGATAACAGTGCTCTTAAGCAAAGAATTGCAGCTCTTGCACAGGACAAGATCTTCAAGGATGGTAATTACTTGAACTTCATGCATGCTGAAATCTCTACCGATACAATCAAACATGCATATCATCTCTTATATTTAATTCTACTTCGAGAATTTACATGAGTACGACCTTACTTTCCACTTCAATTGCACTTGATAACAAGTGTTCTATTCGATATGTGTCATACAATTTACCGTAGCATTAAGAATGTCTAAACGATCATGATCAGCGTTAACCATGCTTGAAGATGCTCTTTTCTGATTTATTACTGTGAGTGTATCATGAGGGTGTCAGACATTAAAGGACAATGTCACATCTATGATCATATAATTTTTTGTACTAATCCGACATTATATTCTATACACTCACTCCTTTATTTATCTTCCATGCGGTTCAAAGGTTTATGGTCTATGAACAACACTGCATTAGCAATTAGTTTCATGGAGAGAACTAGTTCTTATGCTGGCTACATTGAACATTGTCACAAACGCAGCTCACCAAGAGGCGCTAAAGAAGGAAATTGAGAGACTAAGACAAGCATACCACCATCATAACCTCAAGAAAATGGAGGGCACCCAACAACAGCAGCACCAGCAACAACAGCCTGAGCAGACACAAATATGCACAGATGGAGATGAGCTGCTTGACTAAGCTGGTGGGATTGGTGGAAGAAAGGAGGCACACAGGCGAGGGGGACCCAGACTTTGGCCTTTTAATATTCCCACTAACATGCATCACCATGTGATATGTTTCTTCTACTTGGTTATAGTTGAAGGGGCCTACAGTTTGTAGCAATGTTTGAAGGGATGAATGTGAGGGAAGGACGAGTTGGAAGTGTTTCATTTGTTGTTTTTGAAGTAACTTTTGGAGCGTGAGGGGACTTGGAATGTAGCTGTGGGACTCTGATATTTTGGGATTTGCAAATTTGGGTCCTCAAGAAGGGTTTGATGGGTTTTCTTCCATTTTTTATTAGATTTGTGGCATTTTCTTGGTCGTTTCTTTCTTATTTCTTTTCTTGTTGAGGGAGCTGATAAATGGGAGGGGGCTGTCCTGTTTCATGTCTGTTTCTTATTAACTTTCTTGCTGTGGCCTTTCGGCACGATAATTTCGTGTCGAGTTGTTTTTCATGGAAAGAAATAAAAAAATAGTTTCAAGTCATCATCTTCAACCAATCTTAACAAAATAAGACTCGCGGATATGAATATATCTCAAACTATATTTTCCATAATATCATATATAACTCTTACCAACAATGTGCTGATAAAAAGTAAGAGATTGAAAGTCCAATTAAAATACAACAAAAAAAAAGAATTATTATAATCTATTTCCCCGTTCAACAAAAAATTATCTTTCAAATTAGAGTTTATTAACTAAGATATCAACTCATTATATTTTATTTAATTATTCAAAGGGGGTCTACGGATAAAATTATTCTATTTATAGCATCTGCCATACAAGGTATGCCATTTTTACCAGTTGGTTATTATGTGTTTTTTAAGATTTTTTGTGTTGCTTTATCAACTATAATGTTATATATAAACTATAACTACGATTTGGAGAGCATGAAATGGGTCCTATTATTTAAAATTGACATAGATAAATGTAAAAATAAATAATTACCATACTTATAAATTTGCAATTTATTTAATGCTTTTAACATTTTTCATCTTAATCTTCAAAAAAATTAATATTAAATAATTTTATAATATTTTCAAATAGTGTATTTTTTTAAAAAGATCCCATTGATGTCTAAATAAGATAGAAACTTATGAAGTCATTACCTATGCGCTTACCTTCCCATACATATATATAGACCTTATCACTTTGGACACACTAAAAGAGGTTTAAATTTGAGGTGTATAGCTCTGTACAAGTACGATCATGTGTTCCTCATCGTAATTTTTCTCTGTTTTATTATCTAATAATAACAAAGGAAAACCCACCATAATTGGCCACATGCCCTTCATTAGTTCACTAGGATTCATCAAGTCTTATAATTTTACCCTTTTATAGAAAAATATTAACTAAATTGAGAAATCTAATTCAACTATAATAAAACCTTGAAAAAAAATTATCAACATCGAAAGATTTGATTAATCAAACAAGAAAAGATTGTGCACACTAATTTACTAGGATCCCATTCCATGTTATTTTCGATCTTAATAAATTGAAATTATTTACATAATAGTTCATCAAAAAACTAATAATTATTAAAGAACCAGATGTCTATGAAATGTATTTTTTCTATAACAAATGAGTTATTGTAACACCCCAAATCCGGTTCACCTTCGTAAACTGAACCGGCATGTTACAGGCCCTAATTAGGTCGACTAACCCGAACTAAAACTCATGCGGATCTAATCTCAGCATATTAAGATGAAGATACAACTTATCATATATGGATGAATGTATAAAACCCTAATAAGATGCTACATGGATGACATGATAATCAATTCATACGAAGACAACAATTTCAATAAAATTTCCAAATTAAAACGGACAAAGCCTCCCCTATATATATATATCACATTAGCATTCACACATAAATCTAGTCTACTGTATGCATCACTTTCTGAATCGTGGGTCTCAGTCCACATATGTAATCTATTCATATTTCACATTATCTCATCATGTCTCAGCACTTAATCACATCGCCATGCTTTTCATTTCCTCACATTAGTACCAATATAAATAAATCATAAATAAAATAATAAACATTCAATCACCCAATATATGTGTGTGTACAAAAGACCTCATTACTCCTCCATCAAGGCTGACATATTCATCTCATATTCGTCACCTATATATAGTACAAAAACACGTCAATAATGAGCTACTGGTCCAAAATATAACTAATATCAAATTGGCTATGAGAGTAAACTCTCACATGAAATAAAAATCTATATACTCCTCGTGAACTCTCTGAAGGGCACCTACTGAGGACCCACTGGGCTGCAGACTCGATAGCATCCCGAACTGTCTGATCTATTACTGTTGATGCCTCACTCGGCATTTTCATACTTTATTTTCTAGTCTTAAATTGTCAGCCCTCCTTACCTCCATATTTCTCCTGGCCTTGAGTACGAAGGCCGAGTACTCTCATGCAGTCGCCTTTAGTACCATTTGAACCACAAGTCATAATATGCGTTGTACTAAACAATCCCCGTAAACCTCCACGTTCTCTGGGTGTGAGGAACTCAAACGCGGAGTTGTCAGGATCTCTCAGGAATGGAACAGTCCGCTGCACTAATCCAAAGCCTACTTTGACTATCACCGCATCCACTCATGGTACGTGAAGTTGATTTCGCCATCTCTCGTCTCACTGAAAATTCGGTAAAATATATATAGGCCTGGAAAAGGATTTATAAAATAGGCCCGAAGGCAACTTGTGGTGGATCTTATTTTTGAAATCATTCTCGAAGGATCTCATCCTCGAGGGTTATTAATCCAAAAAATTGTTCGGCTAAATGGCTCGAGTTAAGTGGGATCCGATAAAACGCCACTTAACCCGTCTTGCAAGTCATAAATCAAATATGCAATAGAAAGAGCGTAAAATAAAGACGAGTCCTAAACGGACTTAGTAGAAGCTCAAAGTGTGTCATCGCGCCTAGGCGGCGAGCTCCTACTTCGTGCCTACACATCAAAACTAAATACTAACGCCCGCTAACTAAATGATGCATCAACTCAATAAACATCATACACAACACAATACAACATCATCCATTAAATAATCATCAACAAACTATTTCTAAATAATTCTATTCACTCTGATTTTATTATATTTTTCTAAGTTGCATTAAGGTTAATTAACATGCTCGGGTTACTTCACCTAATTAGATCACTAACATTCATCCATTACTAATCAATCATGCATATTATTACTTCCATCATATTCGAACTTTTATCATTGCAGTTAATCAATCCTAACATGATGTGCTAACAATTATCAACTATAATTAATCAAATTAGAAGTAATTATACTTTGCGTCGTCGGCAATCGGTGACGGCTAGGGTTTTGTCTTGCATGCATCTCAAACCTAGAATTCGGCGTTCGACGGTGTCCTAAGCTTGATCAGGTTCGACTGGATGAACTCGGCAGAAGATTTAGCAAATTCCATCAATTCGGATTTTCGGCAAGTTCTGGCGGTTTTTCGGAAGGTTTAGTAGTTTTTCAACAACTTTTCAGCAGTTTTTAGACGACAATCGCCGGCGGCATCTACTTGCCAGATAGTGGTGGTATTGGGTACCATTGGAATCGGCTTGGCGAGCCCAATGCAACTGTGGCATCGACATGGCCGACGGAGGTGGCGGCTCGCCGAAAAATGGCAAAAATAATGCCGTTGGTGGTGGGTGACTAGATCCAGCCTGCCTGGGCGGTGATGGGATCCAACTGGCGGCCGAGCGGTGCC
>JAVDBV010082906.1:0-11719 GCA_032619315.1 Piper longum | reverse complement strand
TGCCCCCCCCCCCCCCCCCCCCTTCTCCTTATATAATGAAATGAAAGTACGTTAAAACACCCTTCGCGCGTATTTCACTTAGCCGGGGTAAATGGGTAAATGACACGGTTAACTTTAAAAGGGTAAATGATACGTTTCACTTAACTCGGTAAATAATTATAAACCGGGTAGCGGGTAATTAATTTAAATGGAAATATTAATTTTCCAACGTCCGATCCTTCTGCGTCAAATATTTGTTTATTATATATATATATATATTAATTTTTTTATTTTTTATTTTTTTTCGGGTCTTCACGATCTCCCCAACTTAGAAATATTTCATCCCCAAAATATTATATCATTAACATGACAATCATGATTAAGTACATCTTCGAGATCAGTTCATGTTACTACAATTAAAAGAATTTTATGTACAAATAAGCTAGGGTATTTCCTAGCCATTTCTTGTTCATTCTCCCATGTAGCTTCCTCTGATTCCTGATTTCTCTACAAGACTTTTACCAAAGGAATTTCCTTGTTCCGGAGTTTCTTAATTTCTCTTGCCAAGATGCAAATCAGTTTTTCCTCATATATTAAATCCGATTGCAGCTCTAAGTCTGTGAAATTTGTGATTATATGATCCTCATCTCGTACATATTTCTTTACCAATGACACATGAAAAACATTTTGTATGCCATCGAGGCTTGGTCACCCCTAATGCTAATCTATATGCAAAATTTTCAGTCGATCCAGGATTGGAAATGGTCCTATAAATCTTGGCTTCAACTTCCCTGATGTTCTAAATCTGATCACTCCCTTCCTAGGAGATGTCTTTATGTACACGAAGTCCCCAACTTGGAACTCTAGGTCCCTCCTTCGAGTATCAGCATAACTTTTTTGTCGATCCCGAGCTGCCTTAAGCCTTTGCTGAATGAGTTGCACTTTTTCAGCTGCTTCTCCCACCAACTTTGGCCCAACTATAACCGCCTCGGTAGACTCCAACAAGCATGATGGAGATCTACAGAGCCTACCATATAAGGCTTCAAATGGTGTCATTCCTATACTGGCTTGATAAGAGTTATTATAGGTGAATTCAGCCAAGGCTAAGTGTTTCTCCCAATCTCCTCCCCAATCAAAGATGTAAATTCTCAAAAAATCTTCCAAAGTTTGAATGGTCCTCTCATTCTTACTATCATTTTGGGGATGATATGCTATACTTAACTTGATTTGGGTTCCCATAGCTTTTTGGAAAGCTTCTCAGATTTGTGAACTGAATAGGGGATCTCTGTTAGAGACTATCTCCTTTAGAATCCCATGCAGCTTGACAATGTTATTGACATACAATTCTGCTAGGTAATCCGCCATCCTTATTGATTTTATGGGGATGAAATGAGCTGCCTTAGTTAAACGGTCCACAACCACCCATATAGAGTCATGCCATTTTAGAGTCCTTAGGAGTTTAGCAATAAAATTACATGTGACACACTCCCATTTCCAGGTAGGTATTTCTAAAGATTGTAATAATCCACCGGGTAGTTCGAAGTCTTCACTGACCATTAGTTGGCGTGTCTGACACTTAGAAACAAAATCCACCACATCTCTCTTCATCCCAATCCACTAGTAGGTTCGTTTTAAGTCCTGGTACATCTTTGTAACACTAGGGTGTATTGAGAACTTTGAGCGATGAGCCTCTTCTAGGATATTCCGCCTCAGTGCATCATCATTGGGTACACACAACCTCCCTCTAAATCTGATTACATTGTTGGAATCTGTTACCATGTTAGGAGTTTTGTACATCATCTCATTCAGCTCCTCATCCTCCATTTGTGCTAGCTTAACTCGGTCCATCAATTCGTTGGAAATAACCAGGTTTGCCAGTAATCCTGTTAGTTGTTCCACTTGGATGATGGCCACCACTTCTGCTAACATAGCCCAAAGTCTGGCTAGCTGTTAACCCTTGTCCACCTTGCCCTTCTGACTCAACGCGTCGGCTACCACATTCACTTTCCCCTGGTGGTATTTAATTTGGAAGACGTAGTCCTTCAAATATTCAATCCACAACCTCTGTCAAAGGTTAAGGTCATTCTAGGTGAAGATGTACTTCAAATTCTAGTGGTCAGTGAAGACTTCGAACTGGGCTTCGTACAAGTAATGTTTCCAAATCTTTAGAGCAAAAACAACTTCTCTAAGGACGCATCCTACCCTACCAGAGATGCATCACTGAAGACCATGAATCCTTCATTGCCATTTGGCAAGGTCAAGACTGGTGCAGTAGTTAGACTCTTCTTCAAAGATTGGAAGCACTCCTCACATTTGCTACTCCATTCAAACTTGACTCCCTTACATGTTAGCTTAGTCATTGGTGATGCCACCAAGGAAAAGTCTTCAATGAATTTCTGATAGTATCCTGCTAGCCCAAGAATTCTTCGGATATCGGTGACTGACTCGGGTTGTGGCCAATCAGTGACTGCTTTCACTTTTGATGGATCCACTGCAACTCTAGCCTTTGAGATAATATGTCCGATAAATTTCACCTCCTTCAGCCAAAAGTCACACTTTGATAGTTTGGTGAATAGTCGATTCTCCCTAAGGACTTGAAGAGCAATGATAGGTATTTTACATGGTCCTCCTCATTATTTGAATAGACCAAAATGTCATCCACAAACACGATAATAAACTTGTCCAAGTATGTGTGGAATACCGTGTTCCTAAGTGACATAAAGGCCGCTGGCACATTTGCTAGACCAAAAGGCATGACCAGAAACTCATAATGCCCATATCGAGTTCGTAATCTGTTTTCTGTGTATCCGATTCTTTTACTCGCAGTTGGTGATATCGGGACCGCAAGTCTATTTTAGAAAATACTCTGGCTGTTTTCAACTGATCAAATAAGTTATCAATCCTCGGTAAGGGGTACCGATTGTTGACTGTCACTTGATTGAGCTGGCGATAGACAATACATAGTTGAAGTGAGCCATCCTTCTTCTTTACAAAAAGAATAGGGCCCCCAGGGTGAAGTACTCTTGTAATTGACTCTTAAACTCTTTGAGTTCAGCTGGAGCCATGCGGTATAGTGCTTTAGAAATTGGTGTTACTTCAGGTGGTAGGTTAATGACAAACTCCACTCCCAGCTTAGGAGGTAACCCTGGAAGTTCATCTGGGAATACGTCGAGAAACTCTGCTACGACCGGAATCATGGACAACTCTTTGGATTTGGACTTAGACTCCACTAGTTTAGCCAAAAAGGCTTGACAACTCCCCCCGAACCACTCGATTGCCTCCAAGAAGATGGATCATGCAATGACCCTTGGAAAATGACCCTCATCTCACAATTACAAGGTTTTGTCACCACTCTCTTCCCTTTGCAGTCAAGAAATGCTTGGTGTGTAGACAACCAGTCCATTCCCAATAGTACATCAAACTCTTTTACCCAATACACTATAAAATTCCACACATAGTGTTTCCCTTGTATATCTAAGGATAGGTTAGTTACTTCTAACATTGTGACTTCACCGTCCCCAGTTGCAATGGTGACTCTATAAGTCTTCGATAATGAAGATGTTTGGAATCCTGAACTCTTAATTAATCAGGATGAAAGGAATGAATGTGTACACCCTGAGTCAAATAAAACATCCACCACAACTCTTTGAATCAGAATTTTTCCATGAACTGTGTGGTCATCCTCCTCAGCATCCTCGATTTTGACCACATAAAGTTTTGCCTTCCCTTTGTCCACCGGTTTCGCAGGTGCTGGGTAGCAAATAGGAGCTGGTGCCTTCCCCTTCTCAGGCTGCTCCTGTTGTTGCTTCAGGGGCTGACATCACTCTTTTTGCACGTGTCCCATCCTTCCACAGTTGTAGCATCGACGGGGCTCGTTGCATGGCCCTGATTGCATTTTTCTGCAATTTTTACATTGTCGATACGGAGACTACTCAAACTTATTTTTGAGGTTCATCTCATGCTCCTTTGGTAATTCTGTTGCTGGTGTCCTAAGGACTAGTTTTGGCTACTACCCTAGTCAGCATTCTTATGTTGCATAGTAGCCTTCCCCTGTTTTTGTACATGGTCATGCTCGTACACCAACTCATGCGTAGTGGCTGCCTTGATCAATTCAGTTATGGTGCCCCTTGGTGCCGTAGCAACCCTACTCCTCAATTCTGGCTTCAATCCCCAAAAGAATCTGTTCGCTCTAGCCTTGTCAGTTGCTAGAATCCTAGGTGCAAATCACTCCAACTGCAAGAAATTCTTATCATATTCCCGGACCGAATCCTCCCTCTGAGCTAGGGTGGCCAATTCCAGTGCTTTCTTCTGGACAATGGACTCAAGAAAGTACGATCCATTGAAAGCTGTTAACAATTCTGCCCATGAGATGGATGAAATCTCACGTTGATGGAATGTAGTCTCTTCCATGAATTTCCACCAGTAAGATGCTTCCTGCTGAAGCATACATGTTGCCAACCTCACTCGATGGCGGTGGGGCATAAAGAGTGGTCTAAACACTTTTTCAGTAATGTCTATCCAGCTCTCTGCCTTCATTGGATCAGTCCCTCCAATGAATACCTCAGCTTCATTCTTCCGGAACTTTTCCATAGTGTATCGGTCACTATCATTCCCTGCTGGCGGCACCACTTGTCAGACTAGGCGGCGAGTCATCGCGCCTAGGCGGCGAGCTCCTACTTCGTACCCACACATCAGAACTAAATGCTAACGCCCGCTAACTGAATGATGCATAAAACATATCACGACCAACACACTCGCAATGCAAACATTCCTCAATAGTCAAATAATCATAAATGTAAAAATAATTATAACTCACCCTATTCATATCAATTTTATTATGTTTTTCTAAATTACATCTTGCTCAATTATCATGATCACTCGATCTATCTCATTAGATAACTTACTATTCATCCCGTACTCAATCACATCATGCAACTTATCACTTCATTCACATTTAGGCATTTATCATATCAATTACTCAACCCTAGCATGCTCTCTAAACAATCATCAATTTTAAATAACAAACTTGGAGGTAATTATACCTCGCGTCGTCGGCAACCAGCTCGGTCAGCCCGACGCGTTTGTGCCATTGACACGGCCAATCGAGGTGGCGGCTCGCCGAAAAATGACAAAAACAAGGCAGTCGCAGTGGGTGGCTAGATCTGGCCGACCACAGTGACGATTGCTGGGTTGTAGGTGATGCCGAGGCGGCCACTAGACGGTGGTGGTGATGGTCGTTGGCAGTGCAATTGGCGACGGAAGCGCGATGCCAGGGAGTGGCTTCCTCGTGTCGTGGAGGCTGGGCGATGGCTGGGCCTGGCTGGGGCGGCACGACAACGGCGAGGTGGGACGGAGCGGCGCCGGCAGTGATGGCGGCGGCCACACATGGGGGGAACGGCGCTAGGGTTTGGAAGAAGAAGGCGTCCAGGGAGAAGAAGAGGGTCTCGGTGGCAAACTTGTAAATAATACTTGACTTGATTCCGTCTCGAGTCACAATAATTTTTTACTCGTAATAATTTCTAAAAAAACCCAGAAAAATCATAAAAAATCCCATAAAATAAAATAAACACCAAAACATCATAATGACAAGCTCTATAACTATCAACCCACCCAAGCTGCCCGTAACACGTCCTAACGCCGTAAACGGCCTAAAACTAATTCTACGATCAAACTGCATGATAAAAAAAATGTACTGCATACTCTCATATATTCTGATAACTCATTCTTTTCTGCTGTATTCATGACGTTATCATCATATACTTGGGTACGCATAACCCTCATAGCTCATACACGCGGCTGGCGTCGGCTCAATACGTGTTTTCTAAAACATACTCAACTCGAAAATGATGGTCGAACCGACCGGTTTTGAATATAAAACCCTAACTCGAATCGTGGGTTTTATAATCTTCCCTCCTTACAAAAATTTTGTCCTCAAAATTTCAACACAAGGAGGTTCTATTGTAACTGGAAATTGGATACACCTCAACTGTATCCTCTACTCTTCACTAGTCTTGTACATCATCCTTGATGGTAGTTGGGCTGACATGGCGGGTTCTGCTTGTGATGCAATCAAACTTCTAACATTTTGATTCAAATCTATCGGTGTCAGCTCTGACATTAGCATCATCAATCCTTCTTGTTCTGATCCTGGGACCTATAGGTTATGGGCCCACCAGGCTTCCGTTGTGCACTCTGATCTATTTGTGCTTGTTCTGACATCATTATCATCATTCTGTTCTGTTCTGATCCCTACTACTGCTAACTCGACGGAAAAACCTAAATCACCCCTAAGGGGCCTACTGGGTTGGTCAAGCAAATACTCTAGAGTATCGCAAGGTTCTAATCTAGGCTATGTCTTGGAAAACTACGCCGAGGGTAAGACCTACGTACTAGCATCTACCCATGTCCCTCTAATCCTCATCTGTGAAAAGTCACCTACATGTATTCGCAGGAACTCTATTCTACGTTCTACAGTCATACTAAGGTCTGCTATGAGTCTCCTGCAAAGTACGTGTATAACTTAATGAGCTATGCAGCTCACTGTCGCCAATCTAGGTCGAACTCTTAGGTGTCCCTGTATAAGGAACTGGACCGCTCATTGGATCCTAGTTGACTCGGTCCAAAGTCAAGTATCGCACTCTGTTCCATAAGAGAACAAGGACGGCTGCTATGACTCTATTGTATACTATGGCTCTGGTGGCTATCTATACAACCACTAACTATTTCTACACGGATATGTCTATCTCGAACTGGGTGAGAACACCTGTACATGTACAGTGTGTCTCAAGGAGTATGGAAACATACTTTGCATGGAGTTGTGGTGTCTACATCTGGTCTGTGACGTGTGCTCTGGTCAATGTCTACTCATCTCAATCATCTCGACAACTGATAGCAAAACTAAGACATATAGAGGGGTGAGTGGAAATGCTCAAGTGGAAACTCTCATCTGTCTAACCTCTCTGGGTCATAGGAAAGGTGACTAAATCTCATGAAATTCTAGTCACAGTGCTCAGGAATTCTCACTAGGTGGTATCTCATCCTCACAAGTGAAATCTCACATCAGATATATGGGGGAATCCACTAGGTTATGAAAAACCTACTACATATGTGTGCCACTCTGATATGTAGTAAGGTCAATGTATCATGCAAGTGGCATGGGGTAAAATACCTATGTAGCATACTAGGTTGTCAAAATTTTGGTAAGTCTATAGACTTGTCTCTAAGTTCACCATGATTTACTATGCCACAAGTGATCAGTCTATGGAACAGTCAATCAATGACATATCTCAAAAATGGCCCCTATGTGGCTCTAGTTCAATCAGCTAAGAGTAGGAATATATTTCTGGATACCGTACTAGTCACACACTTCTAAACGGGCGGGGTTCAAACGACCCAAAGAACCACTGTCTCCCCTCAAGTCTATGGGGACTCATAGTGAGGTTCAACATGTGTCTCGTCCGCTCTTCAGTGGTGTGTGACCTGTCGTCCCATATCAATTTGTACTACTATTCTTGACTCACATGACTACTACTGTTGTGGTATACTTTCAAGCAAGGCTATCAATTAAGATGAGCATACACTAGTATCACTTCATCTAGTCAGCATGATCTGTTCTGCCTGAAGTCCCTATCTGCATCGTTCTCAAGCTGGGGTGAGGTCCATCATTGTAAGATCGGTCTGACAATATCGACTTGCACGGTAAACCCTAATCAATATCATGAAGATACCTCTATACTCAGGGCAAGGCTCAATCCTATGTCTCAAGGTATGGACCTAATCACGCTGGCGTAGCATAAGAGAATCACTATTTCCCTATAGGACGCTCCCTCACTGAACCCTCTATCTATGCCCCATAATCTAATATGAGTCTAACACCTCTCGCTAGCTGGCTGATAGCTGAATCGGCTAAATTGCGTGTGCCCATCTACTAATCATTTGATATGTGTATACTAGTTGTGGGTCCATGGTGCACTATTGTGCTGTCAATCTGATCATTATGACTATCCCATATGGGGTCATATTGTTATGTTCTGACTCTGTCCACACGCATCCCTATAAGACTGTCACTAATTATGTCTGATTGGCTTATCTTGCAATACCCATCTGACCTAATGGTGCCGGGTCAAGATAATGATTGCAGGAGAACTGTGAAGTCGGATCCTATGCTATCTCATCAAGATGACCTCAGCTTTCCTAACTCTTCTCTATTCTGCTGATGCCTTTGTAGCTATAAATCGTTCCTCAAATTCTTACCCTACTAAGATCTAACTAATCTACTCGATCGGCGGATGAGCAATACATGGACGACAGTAGTGCACACTCGGTCGGTGGTAGTGCATCTCGGTCGGCGGTCGTTCAACTCGATCGGTGGTCGTGCACTCGGTCGGTGGTTGTGCAACTCGGATAGTTCTTACGCACTCGGTCGGCGGTTGTGCACTCGGTCGGTGGTCGTGCAACTCGGTCGGTGGATGTGCACTTGGTCAGTGGTTGTACCTCTCAGTTTGCGGTTGTGCGCTCTATCGAAAACACTACTATCTAAATGTGAAGAATCTAATCCTAATCATATACATCATAATCCACTACTCTCTCTGACATGTCATCTTCTATGTGTCTGTTTCCCTAGATATGGTTGCTAACCACTACGCTCATGTTGTCCAACCATGCGTGTCTGATCCGGAGGGGTTTTGGATCATGATGCTGACACGTATCATGGTGACCTATGCTAGACTCACACTAGTCTCCTGAAATTAGGAGGGGCTGCTCTTTACAATGCCAACTAGTCCTCAACGACGATCCCTACGCTAGTGCCTTATCTCTGTCCCATGTACTTCAATCACTCCGTTGGCATAAATCCATAAGGATTTGTTCAAGATAGTCGGTGGTCCATATTACATGCCAACTAACTAGCTAGTATCTCCATACTTCAGGCTCCTTACTATCGCACAATTTCTTCAAGCTCCCTACTTCAAACTCATTCCTACGATGTACACCATGTCCCATGGAAGTAGGACTACTGTTGTGACATAAAAAAAAAGTCAGACACTTGATTAACTTCCAATTCAGTCTTAGCAACTGAACATGTAGATGTCACGACTAGTCTAAATCTCTCATGCGATGGGAAAAACTAGTGGGTCCCTAAGCCCATCACGACATTCCTGTCAGATTCCCGCTGATATCTACTGACATCCGAATCTGATATAAGATAAGATCTTATACCCATTCTACCTCTGCTAGCACTACAACGTACCCTGCTCACATCTAACTGCCCAACAATCTCATAACCTGATGGAAATCCATGAAATAATCTGTCAGCTCATCAAAGACTGGTTCCTCTTATTTCTGATCCATCCTAAACACAGTTAAGCTTCTAGCTTATGCTAAAATCTGTATATAAATAAAAATAATGAAACATACCTGCCAGCTTGACTCAGAGCAGTCTTTGCACACACATCACCTGAAACAATATCTTTCATCTTAATTGACCGAGAGTGGCTCTGATACAAAAACTCTAACACCCCAAATCAGGTTCACGCTTGTGAACCGAACTAGCATGTTATGGGCCCCAGTTAGGTCGGCTAACCCGAACCCAACTCGTACGGATCCAATCTCGGCATATTATCAAAAGAACTTATGTTTCATATGGCAATGTATGAAATAATTATCTCATAGTCTTGGACCATTTCCCATAGCCACATTTATAACACAAGAATAGTAAGAAGGGAAGTCTACTTATTATCTCTTCGCCACCTGCGTTGGTAGAAGAACCACCAAGTTGTCTCTTAGTCTTTAGTTCTAGTTGCTAACCAACGAAGGCAATTCCGCGTTAGTGATTAAAACACTAAGCCGTATAATTAAATAAAACAAGTCCGCCATGTCCGTTATCGGCTAGTGAGTCCAATCCATCATGTCCATAATTGGCTGGCGAGTCCAATCTGTCATGTCCAATTTATTGGCTAATGGGTCGGTCCATCATGTATATTACTTGCTGGCCAGTCCAATCCGTCATGTCTGTTATCGACTGGTGAGACCAATCCACCATGTCCGTAATTGGCCGACGAGTCCAATCTGCCATGTCCAATTTATTATATTATGGGCTGTCAGGTCCATTCTGACATGTCCATTATTAGATTATGAAGGGCGTAGCCTGTGTAGGATTGAGTGATTCCTTAAACCTTGTTGCACTTAGTGCATGGTGGTCGAATCTGGGCTCAAGCCGACCAGGCTGTCCACAAGGGAAAATACAACATTTTACATAATTATACAGACCTGGTTAGCTTGCACGTAATCCCGCAACTGCGACCACGATCTTAATCTAAACGAGAACATAAAATTATACATAAGTATAATTTTATTCGAGTAGAAAATGCATGCAACTAAATGATTAATATATCTATTAAATTTCCACAATATATAATATGCCACAATAAATAATTTATTTATAAACCTAAATTAATTATTATTATTTGTATCATCCTAATTTAAAGATACCACTAATACAATTATTTGTAATTTATTTAATTAAATAAGGTTCAACCCTTCTTTATTTAATTATACTATTTCTTGATTTCTACAAGGTTATATTTTATTAACCTATTTTTCTACCTTACTAATTTGTTATTAAAATAATTCTTTTAATTACCAAATATTAATTTAATATGGTAAAGGTGACATATTTATTTTATTTATCATTTATAACTCTACAATTTAATTTAATCGCTTATAATAAGCCGGATAATTATTTACCGTTTATCATGACAATATTTTATTATTTATGATAATTTCGTAGAATATTTTATTATTTTAGCCACTTAACTCGTACTCCATTAGATTAATTATTTTCAAAAATTTATTACGAGTTTATATTATTTTTTAACTCGAACCATGCCGAGTCAACCCGTATTTACATGTTTGCCATCTTCTTCTTCCCCGACGTTCTTCTCTTCTCCATACCTACATCTTGCCCCCAAAACTAGCACCGTCGTCTTCTCCTTCAATCCAAATTAGACTACAACTCGTATCTAGCCCACCAATCCAATTGGAACCACAAAGATCCAAACTTTATCGCAGCTATCAATGGAGAACCGGATTGCACCCTACATGGTGACCGACCTGCAACCATGGTGACCCCGACCTACTGCTATGGCGGCCCCGACCTGCTGCTATGGAGGCCCTGATCTGCTGCTATGGCGGCCCCGACCTACTCCCATAGCGACTCCGACGTGGCCAGCAGAACCACCCAAGTACTCCCCTCCTTCTTGGACAACGACCCGACCCAAAAAGAAAAGGAAGGCCACCCCGCTGCTGCAAACAAGGAGGACGTGCACCTTCATCACTTCTTGCAACTCCGCCCAATTTAGAGATTCACTACTTCAGGCTGTCATCAACCAGGAAGGATCGGCCTCTTTTGGACATTGCAGGGAGTAGGGTTATTCTCTCCCGCGTCAACATGTTCACTGCCATGAATTTTTGACACAATTGCCATGACATTGCTGCTGTAATTGATCAATAAATAATCATGAATTGCTGCATGGCAGCAATTTGCATTCATGGACGAACTTCTAGTTTTTTCCTAGTTTAATTCTTTTCTTTCTTGTTGATTTCAGATTTTAGTTTCTATGATTATCAACTAATTATCAATTTTAACATATGTATGAATGAAAACTAAGAAGAAAAAGAGAGAAAAATACCCGAGCAAGGAGGAAGCCGGCATATGTCAGAAGGAAAATAATGTGAATGACAC
>JAVDBV010082905.1:0-31637 GCA_032619315.1 Piper longum | reverse complement strand
CGGCGGGTTCCGACGGTTTTCCGGCGAGTCCTGGCAGTTTTCCGGCGACTGTCACGACAGGGAAATCGGGGGTAAGGATCGGCTTCGTCTCGACGAGCCCGACCCAATGGTGGTGACGACACGGCCAATCGCAATGGAGATGGCCGTCGGTGGTGGCGTCGAATCTCGTCGACGCGATGGGTTACTCCAATCGGGTCCACCGCCGGCCTCGACGGTGGCGCTAGATAGGGGAAATCGTCGGAAGGTAGTGAGGGTGGTCGTCGGAGTCACAGCGGCGGCGGCGCAGCCCGGGCGGCGGCGAATCAACAAGGAGCAGGAGCAGCATCGCGAGGCGATTTCGGCGTCGCTGCGGCTCGAAGGCGGCCGGGCTTGGTCGGGGCAACACGGCGACGGCACGACGAGCTGGGTGGCGGGCGATCGGCGGCCGGGGCGGCGCTGGGCGACGGCGGCGACCAAGGGCGGCGGTAGGGTTTGGTAAAGGTGGAGAGAAGCGTCGGGTTGGGGGAGGGTGATGAGAAGTGTAGTGGCAAACTTGTAATTTAGACTTAACTCGACACCGACTCGAGTTAAGAATAATTATAACTCGTAATAAATCCTAAACAAATACAGAAAAATAGGAAAAAATCCTATAAAATAAAAATAAACATCACAACATTCAAATGATATGATCTATAACTAATAACCCACCATAACTACCAAATAACGCGTCCTAATGCGTTAATCGGCCTAAAACTATTTCTACGATCAAATCAGTAAAAAGAAAAATTACTGCATACCTTCATATATTGTGATAACTCATCTCACATTATCTTTTCAACGTTATCATCATATATTCAGGTATACATGACTCTCATCGTTCATAACTCACGCTCGTCTCGATTTAGTGTGCGGTCTATGAACTGACTCGACTTGAACCGACAGTTGAACCGACTAGTTCGTTGTAATAAAACCCTGACTCGAGTCACGGGTTTTACACTGCTTGTCGTTGAGAGGGTGATCCCTATTACACTTTTAAGAGTGATTCTGTTTGTTTTGTTTTAAAAATAGTTATTTTCTTTAAATTTTTCACTTCTTTGATTTGTTTTATACTTGATTCCATATCATAATATGTATCTAAAACAATGTTAGAACCTAAATATTACATCCATATATTTTATACTTTATCACAATATTTAGATGTTGAAAGTAAATCTGGATTGGCTTAACCAAATCAAATAAATTAGGGAATGGTTTGGTCGCCTGTAATATTTTCGGGTTGGTTTACAGGTGACCAAAATTGGGTGTTATAAAAAAAATTTCCACTTTATGTATCATAAATTAAATAATATTAAATAGATTAAAATTTATAATTTTGAAAATGTTTTCTCACTCACACAATATGAAATAGTATAGTCATCTAAAACTATTGTGATCTAATATTAAAAACTAAGAAATATAAGAAATTATAAAATTTAAATTAAGTAATTACATCAATGCGGGATCTTGATGATATTTACAAATTTTGAGGTTAATGTTGATGAGAATGAGTTTTATTGTTGCACAATCAAGTAACAATCGATTAAATTGATAATTGGTTGTGCTGGAGTTTTTTATCATTATTGTTTATATTTAAAGTTTACTTAATTAAATTAATTAAAATTTTAAATTTTCATTTTCATAGAATAAATTAGTTTTTCATTATTTTTTTATGTTTAATTCGAAATAATTGATAAATTGATAAATCAGATGATCTTTAGGGCTACACCTTCGCAAACCCGAATAACATATACTGAAACACAAATTCGTGCTTACAGAATTATAACCTTTTTTTAACTGTTAATGTGAGGAGAGTTTGGTGACATGATCGTCCCGCTTCCCCACACCAACAGTGGGATCTTTTTTTTTTCCGCGAGACTATTTGGAGGAAGTTATGATAATTTTCTTAAACAATACGTTAGGTTGGATATTATTTTTTTCCCCTTTGAAACAGTATGAAAAATACGATATATTTTAATCTATTTTTGCATTTGACAGAAAGGAAATTATGATAATGTTTCACACAAATTATAATCAAATTTCTTTCTTTACATGACTTAGCATTTATTTATAGCCTGAATATTGGAGGGTTGACGGTCTGAGACTCTGCAGCAAAAGACCAGGGCCGTGGTCCGGCTAAGATGCCGAAATGGTGCGCCCCCCTTCGCAAGTGGCGCAACCTTTTCGTAGATGTTGTGGAGATCTGCTACCCAACTTGTAAGATTCCCCACTCCATCATCTGATCTTTGTCCTCACCCTCGGTAACGCCCGATCTCCCGCCAAACCAAAGGCTCTCGCCCTTCCTCGCACAATCTCTGACAAACAGTCCGAAAAAGTAAAAAATCAATCGCACAATTTGACAAAACCCTTTTTTTAATCTTTTTTTTATATTATATATGCCGCTCGTCAATCAAGCAGCGCACCGCACCCAGTCACTTGACTGGAAGCTGATCAGCTCGGTTTACAAATAAATTGACACAGCATCAGACACACAATCCAACTAGGCCGCCAGAAGCGCTTGATTGCGGGGAAAGGGAGAGAAAGGGAAGAAATAAATGGGGAAAAGAAATGAATGGACGGCAATGGGCGAGACAGACAAGAGAGAGAGAGAAGTGGGGGAGTTAAGGAATGCCGCATGTGCTGCTCTCGCCATCGTCATCGCCGCCCAGAGAGAAGAGATCTTATCACAATCTCTTCCCATCTCACTTTGAACCATTCCTTTTTCTCCCTGAACATTTCCACCCCCCTCTCTCGGCACATTTTATCTCAAGCATGAAGATATATATGTGTCTACGAGCGCACTGTTAAAGTGGAATGCGTTTTTTAACGCAGGCAATTTATTGGCGCTGCAGTAGCCCACGTGGGTTTGCAATTCTCCCGAAAGGTGGAAAGAAAAATATCAATCGGTTTTGTCGTTTTAAGTGAGTAATTGTTTATTGTTTCAAACTAAAAAAAGAAGAAGAGAAAGCTTCATAAATTTTGCATCTCCCACTTATGCCTCTTCCCCTATATATTGGGCCAATACCTCGCTGTTTCTTCTCTCCGCTCACCAACATCTCTCGATCTTAATCCACCCACCCACCCCGTTAGTTCCCGTCTGTTTTGTTTTGTTTTTTTTTTTTGTTTTGGGTGTTACCCTCCTGGCCGCTGGGTGAGGAGGGCTTGGTAGCTAAGGTGAGCCAGTGATTCGTGTTAGAGCTTTGTTTTTCAGTTGCTTGTGTTTCATCTTAATATGTTCAGATCTGTTTGCTTCTGACGGTGTTAATCTTGAGTGGACATGTTGGAGCACAGATCTGGTCGTTAGATTGAGAAAGATTGCATTTTTTCCTATGTTAGTTGATTATAAACTGATCTGGTTGAAGTTTGTTACAGGCGTTCGTTGGCCGGTGTTCTGGAATAATCTGTACATAATAAAAGAAACAGAAAAAAAGATGAACCACTGCGTCGCCCAGCAGAACGCTTTCGCCGCCTGCGACGAGATCCGCGGCCCGGTTGCCGTACCCGACCGCAAGGACTCCGTCGTCTGCCCTCGCCCTCGCCGCCTCGGCGTCCTCCCCGCCGACCACCCAGCCCGGCCCCTCCGCTGGCTTCTCCCCCACCAGCCCGACGGCAACGATCTCCTCGACATCCTCCTATCCAAAGTACCCCCCCCCCCCATCATTTTCTCTTGTTATCACAACTTGATGTGGTGTGTATGTAAATATTTGTATGTTCTTTAAATCTGATTCTAATTGAGATTACAATTTTTCCAGGGTGGTGGCGGATATCCGGCGGCGGCGTCTTCGCCCCCCTTCTTCTGCGGGTCGCCGCCCAGCCGCGCGGCCAACCCTCTGATCCGTGACGCGAGGTTCGCCGAGGCCGGGGCGGCGTCGGCCGCGACGCCGGCGGCGACCGGGAACTCGCCGTCTGGCGTGCGCGGCAAGGGCTGCGTCCGGGCGAAGTTCGGGCACAGCCCAGCGCCAGTGCGGGTTGAGGGTTTTGACTGCCTCGACGGCAACCGCCGCGGCTGCCGCATCCCGGCCCTGGCCTAGAGCACCGCACGCACATAATCCTTTCTGACTCATTTTACGACTCTACTAACACACAACAATCAAATTCTGATTATCGGAGGTAATCAAACCAGAGATTCGATTTGAAGAGGAAGACTCTATTGTTCTTTCCGCTGTGCATATTTCTTCTTCCTTCGATTATGGAGCCCCGTCTGTATATTGAGTTTTTTGTAATTTTGATTTCAAGGTTTACTAGTCTTTTTCTTCTCTGTTTTTTGAGTGTACCTGAGTGAGTTACAGTAGTTTTTAGTGGTTGAGAGAGGCTTATCTTTCGGTTTAGTTTGTATCTTTCTTGCGGCCATGAATTTGTATAGAATCTTGTACGTCGGGCTGATTTTTTGTACATATATCCGACTGGTAATGAAGTTTATGTATATGGAAATGTTTTGATATGGTTAGGAGGGGTTTGGTGGTTGAGCAGAGGTAGGACCGAGTCCTGGTGGTTGTGACCGGCCTCAATTATGGGGTATTTCGATCAAAAAACGAATATGGGTGTTGAAGATAGTGAGTAGATATTAAGAGAGTTGCTGCTACGTTGGATGCGTGTTTTAGTGGGGAACTTGAGTGGTCGAAGCATCGAGTGCGGGTATTGAAACCAGCACGACAACTGCAGCTATGAGAGTTGATCTACGCTTTCCAAGGCTTAGATTTTTGTTTGAAGCGCGAGCTGATTAGTGACTTAGCTGCTTTTTCCGCAGAGTCTGTACACTTGTTCTCGCCTGTTGGTGTCGATCACAGCAAAAAAATGACGAGATGCAGCTCCTCTTATCGTCAACATTCGTTGGTTTTAAACAAAAGTCTGTTTTCGAAGGGGTCGGGGTTGTGTTTAACGGCGTGCCTGACTTAAGGCTCTGAAAAAGCTGGTGATTGTAGGTCGGCATTGTTTAAAGCATGATTCACCAGCGGTCAACTAAAACTGAACCAGCTGGCAGCAAGCTTTTGTCTGCACCCCACCCCTTCTTCATCATCAACCTCTTCTGCTGTGTCACAGGTTGCTTTGAAAAATAAAAAAAATAAACTTTTATATGCCCTCTCTCTCGCCCTTTACACGTCCAAAGTTCAGATGCATTGAACAGGCTAACACTAAGCCCTTCCCATCGTCATGTGTGATTGGACTCTTACCATCTCCGCATATAGCCTTCTATTATTTATCAGTTTTAAATAATAATCAAAGATCATGACCCGGGTTGTTGTCAATTGCAACGCTGGACGGCTGGAGGCATTTTATGAATGGATCATTTGAGGATTTACTTAAAATTAAATTAACAACATAGCGAACGTGATGTGATTAGCGTTGAAAATAAAAAACGTGATGGGATCAGGGTGTCTCCGCAGAACAACTTTGGCATAATAATTGTGTGTATAATATTCACATATACTCACCGTTGATTGAACAGGATGCTCATGGGTCAAGACGTCACATTATGATTTTGTGACCGTGTCCTACTTTTGATACTGTTCTTCAATTCTAGTAGCCAGCTTTATTTTTTCGACTTACCATGATGCACGGTCTTTCTAAAATACTTTTTTGTGAAGTTTTAATTAACTATTTTATTAAAAAAAGAAAATATTTAGAAAACTGATTTAGATTAGGTTCTACTAGATACTGTTTTGTATAATCCAACCATATCTCTAAGGGACTAACTTGTGTTGCCAATTGTTGTAATACTCTAAACAAATTAATGACTTTATGAAATCTAACTTTATTACCAAAAATTTCTAAAAATTTTAAAATTGTGATTGTCATGTCAGAAGAAAGAGATTAATATTGGCCATTGCTATAAACATTAAGCGAGTTTTCAGCAATTGTCTAGATGCAATTAGGGTTATAAGTAGTGACTTTGGTTCACTTTATCGATGATATTGAATTAAAGAGGAAGAAAAACAGTTGTTAAAATTCAATAAATAAAAAATATAAAACTCAACTACAGCATATTGTCGCTAAAACATCTACAGTTAAAAGGGCGTTGATCTATGGAACAATTTTACATTTTCACTGAAATGATATCATTAAATTTACATTTAAGTTAATGGCCTTTTTTAAATTGGTAGTCATGAGCCCATTTTGAAGAACACTTCATATATAACTTCAAATTCAGTGGAGTTTTCCTTTTTGAAGTGGTTGTTAACCCTAATTATTGACCCTTTGGTTAAAAATTACCATAGTTGTCAATTGTAAAGAGTGGAGAGTTGAAGGTTATGAGACTGAAAAAAAATTGGTTAAGGTCGAAGGTACTAGGTGCAATAATCGATTAAATGAATAACAGTGGCTACATTCAACCCTGCCATTTTGGATGACATATTCCTTGCACCGGGCTCTTGCTATTATATTATAATAAATAAACACAAGATGCACCCCTTGAATCTAGCTGACTTACTTAACAATTATATTTTTTGAGTGTTAGCGATACATCTTTGGATAAATAACTTGCAAAGAAAAACAAAACCATACATAATACAAAATTGTTATTAATTAATGTTAGTGCGTAAAAAAATATACGCTGTTCATTAGAGTGACATCAATGAAAAAGCCTCAATAAACTGAGGTAACAAACAAAAGGCCTGTTATTAAGAAGACGACAATGAGCATGCTAGTCGTCATCTTGACAAGCTCGAATTAGAAATTAATCTAACCCGTAAAAGATATTATAAAAGAATAATGCTAGTAGAGATTAGCAAAATAAACCTTATAGGCAGAGATCAAAATAGGAGAAGATAAGAAAAAGGACCAACATACTCGGTGGAAACCAAAAAAACAAGAAGATAATAAAAATTCTTTTAACTGCACGAAGACTTGCCTTATTGATTTGACTCTTGTTTCCTTAAGAAACTAGTCCCATTTTTAGATAACGGAGATTTATTATGTATAGATTAGAAATACTTTGCGAAACTCTTGAGCTTTTTCCAATCTTCCATACTTCGTCATTGAGTAGCTAAAGGAACTTTGTCATACAGGCATATAACTTAGGGCAATTGGATTATTGCAGCATTGTTAGTGGTACAAATAGTCGGAAGAACTAGTCATGCAGGCAGGTTTTTTTATCCTTCATTTGGGCCATTTTAACGTTGATTAAGCATAAGTTTGAACCTTAATATAGAACTGAAGAAATTTATGAGAAGATCAACCTCTTGTTATGCCGATTTTATCAACCCAATATACCAATTATGACCTTCATAGGAGAACATGAATTATAATGATCATAGAACTGAATGTTTGGAATATCTGTGCACTTAGCAAGGCCCTATGACCTTTTACTCGAGCTGGAAATGGGCCTTGGTAGTGTACGGCATGGCTAAATGTTGGGCCAACAAGGGCCCGCCTAGACTTGATCCGCCCATTTGCCACCCCCAAGTGCTCGTCAAGCCCTAAATAGGAGAATGGAAAATCAGAAATGGAAAGTTCTCCAATAATTATGGCTATGAATTTTGGTGGTTTTCATTGGGAAAAAAAATCAACAAGAGATGTTGATTTACTATTTTCGTAAGTCTGTTTTCAGGGTAAGAAATATGAACAAATATTGAGGTAGACGCTCCCCCTAAAAATGAGGCTTTATTAATTAAGCAGTTATGGAAGGTAAAATATATATCCTTCTAATAAATATGCAAGCATTTTAAGAGCACCCTCAGTATGAAATTCTTTATTATAGCCATTATAAGTTTCCAATATGAATTACTGAACGAATTTTAAGAGGCACTTCACCATTTTAACAAAAATATAAGCACTACCACGGGAGGCCAAGAGCTTCTAAAGCCCATTAGTTGATCAGAAACCCAAAAGCTATAAAATGATATTTTTTTAAAAAACAATAAATGATATATATATATATATATATATATATATACACACACACACATATTATCACATCACACACAAATATATATAACACCCTTAGATATTACTTTTAAATAATAATTTAATTAAATTATTAAAAAATAGTGGTTTTCAATGTGTAATTTGTAGAGTTTGATTTGAAAGGCCAACATAAAGGTCAACATAAAGCTATAAATTGTGTATTCTTCAAATTATAATTTGAGTAATGGAATGCGACTTATAAACGTTAAATAATACTAATATTGTCTAAATTTTAATTCAAGAAGGAATATAATAGCATCCTTTACTAAGTTCGCTCTGTTTATTCATGTGGCTCAACATGTAATAATAATAATAATAATAATAATAATAATAATAATAATAATAATAATAATAATAACAACAAAAACGTTGATGTGGCTTTCACGCCATATATTGTTTGATTGACAAAAGAAAAGCTAAAATGATCGTCAGAAGCTCAAACTAAAATGATAAAGATGCCTGCCTTTAAATTTCTGGTCCTCCCACTTATGAGAAGGGTGTTGAACGGGACAGCAGTTGTCATGACGACATGGGCTAACGATTGACTATACTCCGATTTAATTATTTTTTAGAAATGTTTTACTATACGATTCGTTAATTAATTAGTTTAATAGTTCAGTTAACTAATACTATATTTAAAATCTAATAAAGTAAAATTCAATATATTTAGGTTGGAACTGAGTGGTTTTCATACATTTGTCAACTATAGATTCCCTGGAGGTAATATTTGTTATTGTAGATTATGAGTTGAATGTCAGGTGGTTTGTATATTTACTTTTTTATTTCCTCATTTCCATATTATAAGAACACTTAGTTCTTTGTTAGTAGAAGAAACAGTTTATTGTTGATTAGGTATTTGAATGGTCAGTTCATGTTAATGCTAGGTTTCGGTTGTAGGATAACTATTTTTTTGACCTCTGAATAGGTTTGTTTTATAAGTGATTACAACCGACGGTTAATTTGTAATTTCTTAACCATTTTTCCCAATTTGTTAAGACTGTTTTTTTTATATGTTTTGTCAATTGGCGGAATCTAATTTTATTTATTTTGAAAAATCATTGATCATAGAGTCTTTAACTCATGTTGTCTTAGCTTTAAATGAAAGGACTACATTGAGTTCATGCCTTGTGTGAAGATAATTATGAGCAGTGTTTTTTAACCATTATCTGTTTTGAACACATTGTTTATTAAAATGTGTATTATAATGATTTTGTTTCAGATTCTGCTGCGTTACATGATGTGAAAAATTAGTTTTGATGTGTATGAAATTCCATGGTAAGATGCTTTTTCTAAATGATTGCTTTTTTTATTTTTTTAATGTCTTTATGTAAATTTTACAAAGTTTTTGGTCAACAATTCTTTTTAAATATTTTGGTTGATCAGTAACTCGGAAAAATGTTACTATTTGTTTAAATTTTCAATTTACGTCATTGTTTTAATATTTAATGTGATAATTTAAATAAAAAATTGCTTGTATTTGTTGGGTGGCAAGTGAAGTTGTAAGTAGTTGGCAAAAATATTACATAAATAACATTAATTGAAGATTGATATTTATAACATCCCAATTTAGCCCGAGGGGATGAACTGAATTATAATATTATAATTTAGAAGCTATTCGTTAGACTATCACGTGCAGCTTTTATAGAAGTGGATCTCAACCGTTCGTGGAGACTTAAGAACAACATCACGCTTGATTTTTATGAAATGCGTGCAAAGTTTATATTACAAAGGCGGATTTTAGACTTAAAAGGATTTCTATATGAACACCCCTAGTCGTAAACGAAGTAAAACTACCCCTACAACTATGGGCAGTAATTTTGAAAATGTGATAATCACTCCCAACCGTAGAAGAAGCACACCTCATTATAGCTTTGAGGTTGCATGCTATTTCATATATCATATTCATACTATTTAGTTTAAATTATTGGTTTATATTTTCTTATTAATTACATGAAGGTGATGTGAGTATATAAACAAGGGTCATAGTTACTTGTTCCACATGCTTTACACAAGTAATAATTAAAATATCAGAGAATAATACAGCATCATCGAGTATCAAGGTATCAAACCCTAACATCCAAATTTCACGTGCGTCTTCAAGTGGTGTGAACAGTAAGTTCCTCCACACACATTACTTTAACACACAAATAGCTACAGTTAAAAAAGTTTCTTGTATTTGACTTAGCTACTCCAGGACTCTGAGGCTTATATACCTTGCAGACGATTGTTAGCATTGCCCCAAAGTATTATAAGTCCACAGAAAAATATAATATAAAGATAAAACTTATTAGCACAACTAACATGGCATACATCCAAATCGTTGAACGTTCACATAGTTAAGGCATATGCCCGTCATATAATCATCTACAAAATACATAGTCTAAAGCAAACAACTTAACATAGGGCCCCCGCCACCACCACAACTGAGTCGTCTGATCCATGCACCTGGCCTAGCCACGCAAGGGAGCCTCACCTACATGTAAGAAAAAAAACTATGCCAGTAATCAAATCAATTTAATTGCTGGTCTAAATAACTACACGTAAAATACCATGTTGGAAAATAAGTATTCTATTACTTACAGAAACTTAGAAAACTTCAGAATTACCTCATACTGGGTAGTAAGCAAACATACTTAAATAAGTGCAGGTACGTATGCACGACTAATATTTATATTCACACATACAACACTTATGCCCTTACATCTTTTCTATTACACCTGCCACGGTACTCGAGTGACAAAAAGAAGAATTAAATTAATGCCCCAAATTCCAGAAATGTGTACATTACGTATGTAAAACCCGTGATTCGAGTCACGGTTTTATAGTCGTTAGCCGATCGGTTTAGCCGTCGGACCGAGTTGAGCATGTTTCAGAACACGTGTACTGAGCCGATGTCAGTCACGTGTATGAGCTGTGTGGGTCATGTGTACCCGAGTATGTGATGATAATGTCATGAATGAGCAGAGAATGAGTTATCAGAATATATGAGAGTATACAATTGATGATTTTAGATTTCTTTATTTTGTGACCTTAGAAATTTTTTTAAGCCGTTTACCGCGTTAGGATGCGTTATGGGCAATTTTAGGTGGGTTGATAGTCGTAGAGCATATCATTATGATGCTTTGGTATTTGTTAGATTTTATGGAATTTTTTCCGATTTTTTTTAGAATTTATTGCGACCTAATTATTATTTTTGACTCGAGTTGGAGACAAATCAAGTAATAATTACGAATTTACCATCCAACTTGTTTTTCTTTCCCCGACACTTCTCCCCTTTCTCAAGCCCTAGACATCACTGCCTCCACTATGCCTCGCTGACACCGCTGTCGGCGCCGCCTTGCCATTGACTGACGCCGCTCCACCCTACGACTGCGTCGCCGTGCTGCCCCGGCCAGGCCCGGCCGTAGTCCGGCCTTCACGACGCGAGCAATGGCTGCGGTTACGCTGTGCTCGCGACGCCGATCGGGCCACCAGCGACCGTCGTCGTCGCCATCGGGTGGTCGGCTCGGCATCCTCGACCTCCCAACTACCTTCCCCGATTAGAGCGCCACCGATCGCCGCCCAGGTCAGCTGAATCTAGCCACCCACCGCGGCCGCCCCTGTTTTGACATTTTTCGGCAAGCCACCGCCTCCATCGGCCACGCCGATGCTACAGATGCGTCGGACTCGTCGAGCTGATTCTGATGGTACCCTATATGGCCCTTATCCGACTAGTAGACGCCGCCGGTGACTCTTGCCGAAAAACTACTAGAAAGTTGCCGGAAATCCACTGAACCGGCTGGAAAATTGGAATTGTTGGAATTCTCTGGAATTTGCCGGATCTTCCACCGAGTTCATCTAGTCGAACCCGATCGAGCTTCGGATGCCGTTGAGCACCGAATTCGAGGTTTGGGATGCACACACGACAAAACCCTAACCGTCGCCGATTGCTGACGACGTGAGGTATAATTACCTCCAAGTTTATTATTTAGAATTGATGATTATTAGACAGCATGCTAGGGTTAAGTAATTGATATGATAAATGCCTAAATGTGAATGAAACGATGGATTACATGATGTGATTAAGAGTGATGAGGATTAAGTGATCTACTGAGATAGATCAAGTATGAGCATGATAAGTGGTTACGATGTAATTTAGAAAAACATAATAAAATTGATATGAATATTGTGAGTTATAATTATGTTCACATTTATGATTATTTAATTATTGATAAATATTTGTATTGTGAGTGTGATAATTTGGACTAGTTTGATGCATCATTTATTTAGCGGGCGTTACTATTTAGTTATGATGTATAGGTACGAAGTAGGAGCTCACTGCCTAGCCGCGATGACACGCTTGAAGCTTCTACCAGGTCCGTTTAAGACTCGTCTCTGTTTTACGCTCTATTTAATCTTATATTTGGTTTTCTACTTGCAGGATGAGTTAAGTGGCGTTTTATTAGATCCCACTTAACTCGGGTCATTTAGCCGAACAGTTTTTCGAGATTAATAACCCTCGAGGATGAGATCCCTCGAGTATGTTTTCGAAATTCAAATCCAACTCAAGTTGCCTTCGGGCCTATTATATTAAATTCCCTACCCATGCATATATATATTGCACACACATGTTTGATATTTGAGTGTCTAACATTTTGTTTGCGATTCTATTATATTGAAACTGATATGAGAAAATGCAAAGAGATGATGATACGCTGCCTAATTGCACTTTAGGGGAGACTCTGTCCGTTCTTATTTAGAGTTTCTTCTTGATTTTATTGCAATTGTGTTGATGTGTGAATTAATTTTTATGTCATCCATGTAGTAGCATATCAGGATTTTTGTGCATTCATCCATGCATATAGAAAATCGTATCTTCATCTTAAGATGCCGAGAATAGATCCAGGTCGGCTTAACCGAATCTAGTAGATTAGCGAATGGTTCAGTCGCCGGTAGCATTTCCGAGTAGGTTCACAGGTGAGCCGAATAGAGGTGTTACAACGTAGTACCTTCATACTCTGCACTACCCAATGGTTTTAATAGGTACTAGTGCAGTCCATATATCTCTAACACACTCTTAGTCGTAAAAGCCGTAAACCATCATATTTATATACATAGGCTTGTGAGAGGATTTAATATTTAGTTTCTTGATCTTTATCTTTTGAAAACCATCAATAATTCTCAACCTAACGGTTTATTAAACATATATAGAAAACTTAGCTAAATGACCTAATATTGGAGGGATCTGGTAAAACGCTGTTCATACCATCCTACATTTAAAACACGATTAAACTCAAGATGCAGAGAGTCAAGCAAAGATTAAGTAAAGGGAGAATCCTACGGACCTTGGTGAGTATAGCTCTGTATTCTACTGAGTAAGCTCAACCACAATACCTAGCACAAAGATGAAACCGAATAAGAATCGGGTTACATGGGCACGCAAAACAAGGCAAAGCCTCCACATTAGTTCAACACTTAATATCACTTAATTATCTTACTTAATTCCTAAGTAAAGTATTAAACCTTATTACGTACGTAATTAAGGTTTAGGTTTTATGCTCACTGGATTTTAATCGATTTTAGGGTTTTTAATTGAACTAGCTTACTAGATGATTTTTCGGATGGGCCTAACAATGTTCAAATTGGTTGAAATTTGGATGGCTTGTCCCTTAAACTCTAAGGTTCATAGGTAAATTCCACCACGGCTGGCCCATGGGCCAATCATGGGGAACAAGGCCAATTAAGCTCAACCATATGGTGCTGAAATATTTTTAATGGGCTAGAAGACTCCAAATGGGCTTAGGTCAATGGGCTTAGTTAGCTAATACACGGAGCTTGAGCCCAGTGTGAGTTAGGAAAATTTAGTTTGTAAATATGCCTAAGTGGATTTTACAAGTTGGGTCACTGAATGATGTGTTTCTAGAACTATTTGGACCCTAACGAATTTGAAATTCACAAATAAAATTAGGAACCTATCCAAATGGTCTCAAAATTGGTCACGGTGCTACTAAGATGTAGGGTAAGGTGTGGACCAAATTTTGACTATAATAAAATACTCTTAACCTATTTTAAGATAATTTACAACCATAGTGAAAAATTAGGGTTTTCACATAGCATCTTTACATTGGCCGTGTAAACACCTCTAAAACATATCTACATGATTTTTATCCCTTCCCAAAATTTTCATGATTATTTAGTGGTTACATAAGGATTAAAATTTTACCAAGAACTTCTAAATTACCATAAAAAATGTGGCATATTGTGCATTAATAGATCCTGTAAGGTCAAAGGATAAAAATTAGAGAAAGGAGCGTTTATATCACTATAATGGTCCAAGTCGCAACATTTCTTCACTTTTTACCCTCATACATGTAAATTCTAGTGTATGGTAGGTAAAACATCCAACATAAAAGTTGTAGATCTATATGTTATAAGTGTAACGAAATAAGAATCGTGCAAATAGAACATCAGAATGCCAGCATATGATTTTTATACTGAAATGGTGCATATCAGTGACCTACATGCATTATAAAAATCATATCTATTTATTTACATGGCCAAATAAGATGTATACTCAAAATCTTCGTAACATTCATATATATATATATATATATGATAAAAATGTCCTAAAAATAATGTAAAGACCATTAAAAAAAATCGACGCGGTAGGATCGAACATTAGAAAATTAATATTTCTATTTAAATTATTTACCCGCTACCAAGTTAAGGGAAACACGGTCGAAGTGTATTTTCACATACCCTAACCATAATTTCATTATAAAAGGAGATGGGGGGGGAGCGTCATTCATATTATTTCCTTTGGACAAACGCCGACTTCCTCCTTGCTCGGGTATGTTTCTTCCTCTCTTCTTCTTAGTTTACATATAATAAACTTGATAATCATGGAAATTAAAATTTGAAATCAACAAAAAAGAAGAGAATTAAACTAGAAATAGAACCAGAAATTCATCCATGAATGCGAATTGCTGCCGTGTAGCAATTCATGGTCGTTTGTGATCAATTACAGCAGCAATTCAGGGTTGTTGTTGATTTGTTACTGCATCAACGACCTTATGCATGAGTGGTAATTTCGTATAAGTTGGTTTCCATTGAATTTCATGGCCAAGGAGAGCAGCACGTCCTGCTAATTTCAGCAGCGAGGTAGCGTTCTTCTTTTTTTTGCGTTGGGTTGTTGTGCAGGAAGGAGGGGAGGATTGGGACGGTACTGTTGGCCATGTTAGGGTCGCCTTGGGTGGCCAGACATGGGGACGCCCTGGGTGGTATTGGTCAGCGTCATCACCTTGGGTGGTGCTGGTCGGTCGCCATAAAGGGTGCAATCCAGATTCCCATTGATTTGCTGCGATAAAGCTTGGATCATTGGGGTTCCAATTTGATTGCCGGAGTAAATAAAAGTTGTAGTCTGGTTTTGTGTTGAAGAAGAAGACGATGACACTAGTTTTGGTGTCAAGATGAAGGTGTGAAGAAGAAAAGAACGTCGGGGAAGAAGAAGATGACAAACTTGTAAATATGGGTTGACTCGATACGGGTCGATTTAAAAAAATAATACCAACTCGTATTTAAACCTTAAAAATAATTAATTTAATGGGATATGAGTTAAGTGGCTAAAATAATAAGTTAATAAATTATTACATGAAATTACCATAATTAATAAAATTATTGTCATGATAAACAGTAAATAATTAATCGGCTTATTACAAACGATTAAATTAAATCGGAGGGTTATAAGGGATAAATAAAATAAAGACTTCACCTTTACCATATTAAATTAATATTTGGTAAATAAAATGATTATTTTAATAACAAATTAGTAAGGTAGAAAGTGAGATAATAAAATATAATCGTGTAGAAAATCACGAAATAGAATAATTAAATAAGGAAGTGTGGAACCGTATTGAATTAAATAAATTACAAATAATTATATTAGTGATATCCTTAAATTAGGATAATAGAAATCAGTTAAATAATATATCAATAATAGTAATTAATTCTTGGTTATAAATTAATAATTATTTTAGTGAGGATTATAATTGGGATAATTAATTTAAAATGTAAAGAAGGACTTAAATGATTATATCACATAAATAATTAGTTATATCACTAGAATTATTGAAAACTAAATAATTAATAATGTTCAGCATGACACATTTTATAATTATATTAGTCATGTAGTTGCATGCATTTTCTACATGAATAAAATTATACTCATGTATAATTTTATGTCCTTGTTCAGACTAGGATTGTTGATCGCAGTCGGAGGATTTTGTACAAGCTACCAGATCCGTATAGCTACTGAAATGTTGTATATTCCCATCTATCAGCCCTGGTCGGCCTGAGCCCAGATTCGATCACCATGCACCATATTTAACCGAGGAATTGACTTAGTTTGACACGAGACCACACTTTTAAATTTATTTGTAAGACAAAATGGAGTCTCTAACATGAGGCAACACCCGCGAAATAGAGAGCCTCTGTCACAAGGCAGCACCCATGAAATAGGGAGTCTCTGTCATGCAATGGCAATCCAGAACTTGAAAACCTACTCCCATGCCAAAAGGGGATGTTAGGCAAATAGCTCATTATGTACTTGTGATATCAAGAGGGTGAGCCAATGGCAAATATCGGTAACTACACAGGCCATAGGTCACGTATTGTGTGCGTATGTATTGAGATTGTAGCGGGATGGGCGGCCACCCTCCCCTCATCATAAGAGCTCGGCATAGGCTCACTCCACTAAAAGACTTTTGAAATAAGAATAGGAAGTATATTTGACTTGTTTCTTTAATTATATGACTTAGTGGTTTTATCACTAATGCGAAATTGCCTCCGCATGTGTGCAGATTTGGGCATAAATTGAGGGCGGGGTTGGTGGATATTTTACCAACCAAGGTTTGGAGAAAATGATAATGCATTGGATTTCTTTTTTATTTTATTTGAGTTATAAATGTGGCTATGAGAAACGGTCCAAGACTGTGGGATAATTATTATTATGTATTGTCTAAAACATAGTTTACTTTAATTGAATTATACTTATGGCTTTAATAGAAATCATGTAACATAGATAGTAACGTCCGGTTCGGTTAGGGCTGGTTATTACAGGGTTGGTTTGGCTTAATTTTAAGTGACACCTGGCTAGCTAGACCCACACTATTGTGAAAAATAGCGGGTCGTTACAAATAAATTCATAGAATGGTAAAAACGATACACATCAAACAACAAGCAACATAGGCAGCCTAAACATGAGGCTAACGAGGGAAGACCAAGGGAGGTTTTTTGAAGAGACCAACCTCAAAGCCTACCACCCTAAAATGCTAGAATGTGGAGGGAGGTTGCTTGGAGCTCCAATGAGGAAGAAGAAGGCCAAAGAGAGTAGAAGAAAGTGGTTGGAGGTAATGAGGGTATGAGAAATGATGAAAAGGTGAGGGAAATGATGGATTTTATAGAAAAAAGGCGGTTGGTTTGGTGATGTTATAGATATGAGTACCATACTTAAAGAGGTATGAGTTAACTTGGTGATGTCATATGTATGAGTGTCATACTTAAAGAGGAATGAGTTGGATAGATAAAGATGTATTGGCTATGTTAACTAAAAATGTATGGATTGGATTAACTCAAAACTAAAATACTTAGGGTTTTTACCCTAAAGTGATCGGGCTCACATTGGAAATTACACTATAGGTCCCCAAAAGGGTTAGAACGGTTCGAAGGGTTATCAAACATCGAGTGTGTCATGTCTAAACAGGTGTACCGAGTGCCGAATGAGGTTAAGGCCGAACAACTTATATCATACTTTATACAACTCCGGCAAGAAAGGCCGAATTCTATTAACCTGATTCAGATAACAATCAAACCGAGAGTAAAAACCCTCAAGTGGATAGCCCGAGTTTTATAATATAGATAATATATTATTTTTATTATATCATAATAAGAATTTAAAATTTTGTTTTATATTTTATTTTTTAAGAAAAAGTTGTAGTAATTTAATTTTTACCAAAGTTGGCTAAATTCAATTGATTAGATAAAAATTTTATTATATGATTTAACACCTACTTAATGTTAATGTTTAAAAAAAAATGTGTACAATATAAATAGACGTTTGTATTTTTTTAGTTAAAATGAAATTTTTTGAAAATATCAAGAATATGTGAATGTAAAATTTGGATATATATATATATATATATATATATATACCAAAAAATTTTAAAACAATATAATGGTTGTGTTAATTTTGTTGGATTTCATTTAATTTATTTAGTAAATGATATTTTGTTAAAAATAATATTATAAGTTAAATAATCATTTATTTTAAAATATCATATATTTGTTGAATGAATGCTCATTCATTATCTTTTTTTATTTAATATGTTATCATATTATTGTGGTTTATTTTGATTATTTACTATGCATTTTTAAAATTTTAATACGGTATATTTATTTATTTACTAAATGTTAATTATGCGTTTGCATTTTTTTAAAAAATAAAAGCAAAGATATATTTTCGGGGTTTTAATTTTTTGTAAGTAAATTATAATTATCTTACATGGAAGGTTAATTGCACCGAGGACCTTGACTAGTTAATATTATCTCATGGTCTCCGTATTAGTGCCATAAGAAATCCTCAATAATATAAGGAATATAAATTGAGTTGACCTAAATAGCACTTGGTTGGACCGTACTAAAAATAGATAGTTTCAAACCTTAATGGGGCGAGCAGTTAATTTACAACTAGCAATCTTAGACCATGTCTCTGCAATTAACTATGGCAGGATTTTTTTCTTTTTGTTTGCTTCTTGTTCACTTTTAATTTTTTCCGCCATTTGGTTAATTATGGGCATATACTTAATTTTGATTAATAATAAATTCAAAATATAAATGATATTTTCAACACAAAAATTTTAATAAAGATAAAGTTAATATTATTTACGTAAATCTCTATTTTTATTAAACATCTTCTTCCCGCCTATGTGATTATCTACAAATAATTGACATAATATTCATTATATAATTATACATAATTATAAAAAATTGACAAACATATGACAGTTAATTATTCCAAGTTTATAAGTATGGCATCCATTAGTAGAGATCCTTATATTACATTCAAAAAACTAATTTTCATTAACCAACTTATATAACTAAGAAGGGAAAATAAACATTTTATTTCTTCGAATGCCTGTTTACCCGCTTAAGAAGAAGGTTCTCCTTGTCTATTACACCGGGCCGTCGTGGCTTGGATCCGCCTCCGACTGCGGGTGCCTGTTTAGATCAAACGTGCACTGAACTCTCCTCAGCTCCTCCTCGACCGCCGGCCGCTCTTCATTTTCCCGGCGAGCCTCCGGCGACCCTTTCTTCTTCGACTCACGGGCACACCCGTCCTCCGACGCAGCCTCTAAGTCCTCCATCACAGACGCTGGTCTCCACCTGGCCCCCTGCTTCCGATGATCGTCATCCGCTCCATCATTGCAGCTGTGATCTTTCCTCTTCAGGCCAGAAAAATACGCCGCCGCCGCCTGCAGTCGCCGGAGTCTTACAAAGAACTCCTCCACCTCCTCATCCGAAGGCGCGTCTCCGGCGAGGACCGCCCCGTCATTCTTCTCTCCCTCCTCCCCGCCACCATTCCGCTTCCTCTTCTCCACCTGCATGGCCTTACTACCTCCTCTCACCCGAAGCCTCAGCTCACCTAACTTTGTACCGTGGAAAAGGAAGCTCTAATGGAAAGTGTGTGGTGTTCATGATGTCATGTTGAAGACGTCACGGCTCGGAAGTCAGAACATTGCTTTCATATCATTCCATTAAAATATTCTAGTTACATGTGTTGTAGCAAATTCACTGGGGTAGTGTAGGGCCCGCTCAGGCTTTGCCGGCCACAAACTGCCCGGAAATTGTTTCGTTTTGAAAGGGCTACGTCTGGTCAGGAAGAGAGTTATAATTGACGCGAGGAAAGTTGGGCGAGGTGGGGGCCAAGGGTGGCAAGCAGGTAAACAGGCTCATAATTCACACGTTGTATTTGACCTGCAGAGTGGGTCGCTCGATTTGGCTTCGCCTTCCACCCCCTACTCATGTATGAATTTTTAGTTACTTTCACACATGTTCAGATTTATGTAAAAATAAAATCTACAAAAATATAAAATGTAAATTAAAACCACAAAATATAAAATTAAAAACTAAAAAAAGATTCTAAACTATACGCGAAAAAACTCCTAAACCAATACAAAAAATTATGCCGGCCTAAATTTAGGATGATTATTTATTTAACACGTACAATTATAAAAATTTAAGATAACAAACACTCGAGTATACATCAAACCAATTATCAATATATTAGATAGTTAATAAAAATATATATTCAAAATTGGTGAATAATAATGATAGAATATTGAGTCGATAATCCAAACGTAGATCCAAATCCAAAATCTAATCTTTCATTCAACATCAAATTAGATCTTCACCTCTTTACTGTCATTTGATCTCTCGTGTAGCCCAGGCCTCCAAACGTATCATATGTTTTTTATTTACAAAAAAATCCTAATATTACATATAAATTATTACAAACAAAATATAAGTATAAACGTGCCACACACTAAAAAAGAGACAAAAAAAGATACTTTTATGCAAGTGAAAAGAGAATAATAATAAATTTTGTCGGTGGGTGAAGTTTTACGCGGTCTTCCGAGCCCAACCACGCGAAATCTCTTTAGGGATGTCATCAGTGATCACCACCAATCAAATTTTGCTTTTCGTACAAATGATTCCTCTGGAATCATCGCTAAAGTTCAATTTAAAATAATAAGGGAAGGAAATTTTTTTCTTGAAATTTTCTTGCTTTTTCAATTGAGATAGAAGAAAAACCATATAAATAAAACAAGCAAAAGGAATTACGTCTGGGCTAATTAATGCTCGCCGAAAGAGGTAGCTGATTGAAAACACGTAAATATCACAAAAATTTCCGAAGAAAGGTTACAAATCAAATTACTAATAAAGTATAATTTTTTAAAGCTGATTAATTGGTGGACCCAAGGAAATAATTCGGTTCATTTGCCTAGCAAGCAGCAGAGGGCACTATCTGCTTCTTTGAAGTAAGTTCGAAGCAAGTTATGTGTGGAAAATTCTAGATATGTAATTATCAATGGAAAATTTTTCTCGTCGCCCTAGCCCACCCTCGGGAAAGCTAGCGATATATTGTAATAAGCTACTTTTCTTCAAAGTAGCTTATATAACTATACATATCTCAAGTTTTAAGCTTGCGATCTTGGATGGCATTCTCGAGACGTGAGCAATATGGAAATATTTTTCAATGTCACACAAATTCGGAAGAGGATACTTGTTGAATGATGGTTTGCATTATTCTAAATGATTTTAGCTACCTTTGGGTTTGGATAGAGAAGAGGATACTTGTTGAATGATGGTTTGCATTATTCTAAAATATTTTCCACATGCTGATTTTGAGTTTTACTATATTTCGCTTCAATTTTAAAAAAACGTCCTAAACAAAATTTATATATATATATATATATATATATTAATGAAAGAATAATTTTTGAATAAAAATACGAGATTTAACTAATTAAAATATAATAAAAAATTAAATTATTATAATTTATTTCATCGTTTAATTAAAATCGATCTTCCAATATATAATTCAATATATTATAATTTATTTTGTTATCTCCTTGCACTCCCGGTTCCTCGAACCGCCCAAAACACCTCCTCCCCCATCGCCCGGCCATCAAGAACTGCCCCCGCCGGCGTCCACCCTCGCCACGTCCGCGAGGCCGTACTTCCTCACCAGTGCGCCGTACCCGCCGCCGCTAATGTGCCGCTGGCGTAGTAGAGCTCTCCGAGAGTGGCGCCGGCCTCGAACCACGCCGTCTCGGAGCCCGTGTCGACCTTGACTCGCTTGAGGTTGGCGAGGTCGACGAGTGCGAACGGCGGGTCGGGGTAGGGGGACAGGCCTTCGTAGCTGTGGCCGCCGGACCGCAGCCTTATCGTCAAGGAGTATCACCGAAGGCAGCGGACAACGACGGCTGCTTGGCGCTTGGTGGTCGGGAAGATGATGGCCGTAGACTTGTTGATGGCGGGCTGTGCATATCTGAGCTTTTGGATGGAGCTGTCCAGGAGTGAGGGGTAGGGTTGATGGGGATGAGTGGTTGTGTTGGTCACTCCACCCTTGTTGAGACATGTTATTAGATGTTGTCTCTGGGAGAGTGCTGGGAAAGCTAGCCATATTATGGCGAAGGATGTTTTGAATATATTTGTGTGGAAAAGAAGAAATCGATCCAACAGTTGAGGAATAATGCAGTAAGCTGCAATTTGTGAAGGTTGCCGGCTGTAGTTCTCTATTTGACAAGTCTTAATTAAGATGGGTTATATTATAATATTGTTACTTAGTAGACATGTTGAGTCTTGTAACCGTATAAAATATTTTAGCAACTTTAGGCGTGAAACGATAGTTTTTGGATAAGTAAAATTATCGACATTAGTGATCCAATTACGTAAACACTAACATTTCATGCGGGTATAAAGTCGTCGAGTATATTCATTTTGTCTATTAAGTGTTATATGTTAATGATGCCCTCTTCTACAGTTCTAGTAACTTAATTAAAAATTGCATATAATCTACTAGTGCAAGTAAATAATATTACTCGTTGCGATTTTTAAACTGCTAGTTGTCTTCATTTAAATTTGGAAGAACAATAATTTAGGAATATTTACACTGCTATGTCAGTTGGCAATATTGCGTGTAAGAACTAAGAA
Source organism: Piper longum (assembly GCA_032619315.1). NCBI lineage: Eukaryota > Viridiplantae > Streptophyta > Magnoliopsida > Piperales > Piperaceae > Piper > Piper longum. Next base: position 8,969 of record JAVDBV010082905.1, on the reverse strand, counting down.
GCATGACCAGAATCTTATACAAAACAAAATATTCTACCAATCTCGAGCACGCATTATCCTTGAAGAATGAACCAGTACAGAATTCATTGGCTTTGCTTCTGAGAATTCACATTGACTTGAATTATGAATGCAACGAATCAACTGTTGTATATATCCCGTCACCGTCAGTTACGTTGTCACCAGGGAAATTAGTTGAAAACCTGTAATTTGTCAACCAACATGTATATACGAACCTGATCTGTTGTTTTGTTTTCAATTTGCAATGCCTTAATCTGACCAGTGCCGTCTTGTTGATTCTCAGCTCCTGAGGACCTTACTTATATCTGGGTTCTACCTGACTCCAGATATAATTATAATGCGGCTTCCTCGTTTCTTCATATTATGGCCAACGCTTAGAAAACAAAATATAAACTAAATTGACTATGAATATTGAAACATACGTGAGTAGCATGAATCTCCAAGGCAGCATTCGTGCCGAATAAATATATATAGATAATAACCATTGATTTTTTTATTTTCGTATTTACATAAGCATTGAATTGTGGGAGTTGGAAGCAACAGGATCAGGTGCAAGTCTAGTGTTAATTAACTCGTTCAATACAGCAGCAAATTATTATTTTCTATTACCCAGAGGATGACTACGTCAAAATGATCTGACCGAGGGAAAATTTTTTGGAAAGCCATTCGTGTATATGTAGAGAGGCATTCGCGTGAGCCAAAGGCCCATAGGTGCGGTTTCTGAAAGCCCATGCACAACATTCATCGGGAAGAATAAACTAATGAAGGCCCAGCATGATAAAAACCCCAGAGAATTAATAAGAGATGTAAAGCACTTTTTAAGTTGCTAATCCAAGGACAACCATTTGTGGTGTTTCAAAAGCTGAAAATTTTCCCAAAACTCTGTAAATGGAGATTCCCACTCGAGTGAGGGAGGTTTTTTTTTTTTAATTGCTCTTAGTGAGCGACTCTTTGATTACGATAAAATAATATAAAGTCTTCAAGAAATTAAATGGTCGATTTTAAAAGTATTCAGTTGATTTAATTTCAATTCAATGGATTATGTAAAAAATAATCACGAATTCTTCCACATTAATGCGCCTGATGTGAAAATTTTTTCCTTTTGTTTCAATAATGTGTTAAATTTTTAATGATACTCTTTAATTTGTCAGCTTAGTCTAGCATGAGCCCTTAAATAACAAAGATGGTTGAACTAGTATACCTACAATATTTAGTTTGGAAAAATAGAATCATATAATTTAACTTTGTTAGATACATTCACTACGAAAATATGAGCTTGAACTGCTAATATTTGACGTCTTTTAGTCTTTTTAATCCACTTAAAAGCCTGTAAGAGCAGCAGAGCTCATGTACAACAAATCTTTATTTCCTACACAAGCAACTCATTACGAGTTCTTACAAAAAAAAAAAAAAGAACAATCGAGAAAATCCAAATAAAACGAGACGATACAATCGAATACGTGTTTATATTGCAGATTTTAGCTTAATTAAATCATCAAAACACATCGTTGGTCGATAAAGTAATGCGCATGTTGAAGAACTAATTAATGAAACTTATGATTCTAAGGGTAACTGCTTTGAACTCCGTGGAATGTAAATGCATTTCAAGAGGATTTAAGAAGCAGATTCCATTCCAAACCGCTAGTAGACAAATCACCTCAGCTACGAAGCCGGAATGACTTCTCTGGTTTTGACCTTTTCGTTCTCCCTTTCACTACACACTTTCCACTCCCTCCTTTTTATAATCTTCCCTTTTGGCATTATTTGTGAGTTAAGTTTTAGTAAAAAGCAATTTGTAGAATCAACATTTCACAAGAGGAATGCATTTTGAACGGGACCAAGCTTTGAATTTAAATGTTAAAGTCAATATTGGACGAAGAGAGCATATGCTGTTACCTAATTGTGACGTCCCCAAACTTATAAGCTAGGAGAACCCTTTTTTTATATATGTTTCTCAATGTGATCATCAATGGACCAAATTGGATTTTCATGGCTATGAATGCTCGGTTAGATGATTCTGACTTGTCTTTTCTACGAGAAGAAAGAAACTTGAGCAACACCAAACAAACAATGAATACGATATGCAGAGTTTGGCTCGTTTGTAATATTATAGATCAAATTGAACTTCAATTGCGAACCTGAATTCTATAAAGGAAAAAATGAGATCAGTTTGTATTGTTTTTTTAACTAGGAAATAGTGAGTTGTAGTGTTTATCTTATCCTGAAGTGAAAAAATATTAATCCTGATCCAGCTGATAGATACATTACTGGTTTTCTGTGCATTTTTCGTCTTCTCCTGTTTGTTTCGTAGTTGAAGTGACTAATTTGAAATTTCTCTCTCAGGCACTGCTTGAATAATGTATCTGCTGTGGTCCTTCGCAGTTCGCGCAAGGAAAACAACTCTGACTTAATCTTATCATGGACCAGGTACAGATCATATATTGGAAAAGACGAGGATCGGGCCATAAGGCAAGAATAAGACCGGATCAACTTCAAATTCCTTGGTGCGAGAAGAGGAGATGGAAGACGAAATTTGCTCATCTGTTTTTGAAGAAAACGCCATTTTCATCAATCACCAATGAGTGTCATGTAGCATCCCTCTTCCCAAGTCTTACCGTACCGGCAATCATTCGACAATTCAGCGTCTGCTACGGGCTATGTCTTCTTTCATCATACCCAAGTTGTATTCCGTTTCATCCCAATAAATTTGATGCTTACATTAGAACCATGCTACCAAAGTTACTAGTTTTTGTCTGTGAAGGAATTGGACCATGGTTTCATGAACAGTGTATAGTATGCTCGGAGGGGAACTTTGCAGACAGCAAACACTAAAAAGTGATTACAGACTTACCTTATATTCTATACTTATAAGCTAACCTGCATGTGATTTGCAGTAGCTAGAAAGCAGCTTACTCATGACATACAGAAAACGAAAATGATCTCTGAATTACAGTTGAAATAAGCAAGATTTTCAGCAAGTTTACTCCAGGTTTTTCATTCATTATCTCATCAGATGTAAAAGCTACAATATAATTACAGTCAGTCACCAAGGTATGATGAACACCGGGTATTCCATGTTCAATTGTCAACGTATGATCATAGGCGTCATGCAACATATCATGGCCAGGCTAAAGATTGAAAGGCAGAGAAATGAGGTAATTGGTGCTGATTTGTGGATATATTGCAAGATCTCCCAAGTCAGGATGACTAATTTTTTTGTGACAAACTATGAAAAGCTTTGCACAAATGTATTGCGACGAGCAATAATAGGAAAAACAGAGGAGCTACCGATTGTGCAAGGGATCTGGGCAACTGGGTATCCTCCTCTTGCTGTCCTCCAGCTCGCCAACTGCTTGAGTAGAATTCGAAACAGTTCTAGTACTGTTTGAAACATCCACAATTCTCTTGTTGCTTGCTTCCAGTTTAGCCAAGTACTCTCGCGGGAACAAACGCAGCGCCGCGGCTTTTCTTTGTGGGGTGAGAGCGCTGTGCAAGAGCAGGGAGAGGAGAAGAACGACAAGAAGTGGAAATGGCCTTGACATTAGAGGAAGAAGATCAGATCAGATGGGAAGAAATAAGGCATATGAATCTGAATGCACACATATACCGATAGAAGGATGTGTTTGAAAAGAAGACAGCAGAAAAGTTGAGAACTGGATCTTGTGCTCTTCTGTGGAAAAGAGGATGGCTTGTGGAAGGGGTGATAGAAAATGGAATTTAATTTAGGCGGCGTGTATAGATTGGGAGTAACAGTAACCTGGAGGTAAGCATATTATATATATCTGATTGACAGTGGAAACTGGGAAGGTGAAATGTGTCGTCTCTTTACTTCATTCAACTTGTCGTTTATATAAGCTTAAGCATGCAAACTTAATAAAATTATTCAGGCGATTAGTGATTGCAGACGTTGATTATATAGAATCTGAATATAGTTTTGAAGATATTGTTTTCAAAATTAATGTACTTTATGATCATTTATCACTCGATTTCTCGACAGTCCCTACTTTTATCTGCATGAGGCGAAAGTTTGTATGTTGTAATATTACTGAGCATAAAACAAAGTACAGAGCTTGTATTATTCTTAAGGCGAAAGGCCTGTCATTTTTCATGGCTGGAAGTGAAAAATCTGATCTGATTTTGAGTGGAATGCATATTTGACAAAACCTCATTATTTATGTTCATGCAGTTTGCTTCCCTTTCTAGTCTCTTGATGAAGATGTCCTATATTTCGTTAGTCTATAAGTTCATGTTTGAATACATGAAAACATTTATTTTTATTTTTTTGGTTGAGAATTCTAAAAAATGTGATATAACTGGGTATGCATACAAGAAAACCAATTGATTAATCTGGTAAACGAAAAGGTCATCAGGTAGGTTGGTCTTATATATGTGCCTGCAAACAAGAGTAAACGCTCTGTTTTTGTGATAATCTTAATTATTGCTGTATGCTTTTTAAACTAGCTAGGTAGATACTTAATGTCCTTAATTATGTATAAGAAGAGTCGTTAAATACGTATATGCTTTCACTTAGGAATATATACCCTACACCCAAAAAGGTTTCCTGTATAACGTCGTTTAATATACGAGATTATGTATATTCGTCTACATGAACACATGATTGAAGCGTGAAAGGCGACGTTGGATTACATGGGTAAGACATAAGGTATCCCGATTAACTCCACGCACACTATCAGTTATGTTTTAGTAGAAATTCCAGCTCACACATTTAAGTTCTCACCCAACCATGGCCTCTCCAATCAATTCAGACATCCTGCACCTGCTAGCTATGGCCTGTAAATTATACGTATGTCATTCTCGCGGCAACTCACCAGTTGTTCATAACTTCATATACATATAAAATTAGTATTCGTATACACATTAAATTTTCGACAGCTTTAACAACAGTACCAGCGTTAAATTAAAGTTGCAGTGGTAGTTTTACTCTGCGGTAGCTAGGTAACACTCTTTAAAAGTTACTAGAACACATGCGCAGAAGAAGAATACATTAACCGAAGAAGAAAGCAAGGTTGTGAGAGTCGTGGTCTCCCTGAAGACCCGCATGTCATTAAGGATTAGTTCCCTTTCAGTTTTGCACAGTCTTTCATCGCTCACCCAACTTTTCTGAGTTTCTAGGCTTTCTGACGCTTTTTGGTGCCTAGCGTTTGTTATCATCGTCCCATCACGGGTGACCTTTTTTGGGCTCCTCTGATTCTTTTGGTAAGACCGTTTTTATTTTTTTAATTTGCCGAGTGATGACTCTTTTGGTCAGAACGTTGCAAATATAATATTTTGGCAGCGACCCAAATGCATGTGCACTTCAAATTACTCCTTGCTGCTTGCAAATAAGATGGGAACAATTGGTTAATTAACAACATGTTGATTAGCAGTGAATCTGGGCTGTTACTACTTAGCTCGCATTTTCGCATAGGCGTCGAATAATTGTGGCAGCGTGCAGAGCACAAATTTGACGGTTTTTGTTGGGTTTTCTTTGAATGTGCGGGTGTGTTTTGGTTGAGTTGACGCCTGACACTTGCACAAGGACGTGAGCAGTAGTGATAGTGTGAAAATTATTTGCAAAATAAATTGAAATTCAAGCAGTGATATGTAAATATATAAAGTTTTTATGTTCACAATAAGATACGGCAAAAGAATACAGATTGAACTAGTTTTTTTCTTTGGAGAATACATATAATTATGAACTCTGTAAAAAATAGAAATTCAAGAAAAAAACGAAATTTGAAATTAGCCATGGGCCTGCGCGGTTGGCCAAAACCTTGACGGTGGGCTTGGGTCAATAAAGCCTGAGGCCGACGTCCTGAAAAAGGGCTAGGTGCCACATGAATCATACTTTCGTTTCGTTGGATATTAATTATGGATTTAATGTTATATACAGTTAAAATTAATTATATACGTCAATCCATGATCAAAATTTTTTTATTTGTTGAGTGTGATATTTTCAATCACATTAAAATTTAGATTTTTATTTCTTTAATCTGTGTTAAAAAAAATTGCAGAGGCCTCTCCCCCCAACCAACTAGGTCGCGCGTGGCCACAAATATAGATGTAAACGAGCCTGCTCGCGAGCTTTTTATATTCGGCTCGTCTCGTACTCGTTAATTTTGTGCTCGAAAAAATACTCTGCTCGAAATAGATAAACTCGTTGAACAACGAATAGGGCTTGAGTAAAGGAGTGTTCGACTTGGCTCGGCTGAAACTCGAACTCGATGTGTTCAAATTCGAAAAAATATTCGGCTCGGTTCGACTCGTAAATACTATTGAAGTCACATTGAACTTATATAGTGTTAACAAATTTTTTTTGATTCTGTGTAAGTTGAGAATATAAACATTTGTTAGGCTCGAGCTCGGCTTGAACTAAGCTCAAACACCATGAATTTTGGACAAACTCGGCTTGACTCGTTTACATTAAAGCTCGGCTCGTTTATATTAAAGCTTAGCTCGGCTCGTTTTATTTCGAGTTAAACTCAAGCACACATCTGCTCGGCTCGGCTTGTTTACACCCCTAGCCACGGCCATGGTGATCCTACGATGGCGAGGCCAAGTGGCATGGGCCTCAAAATTAGATCATGGGCCTGCTGGCCACGTAAAGTACATCATGGGCCTCAAAATTATACCAAAGCCCATATATTTTTCATTTTAAATTTTTTGTGTGTTTCTTGTACTATTTTCACTTTAGGATCTTGCAACTTGTTACATACGAAGCAACCTCATAAGGTACGTGTCACACTAAACCCATAAGTTAGCTTATCGATCCTTGAAAAGGGCCGTGCGATTTAGCCTCAACAAGACTTGGAGGAAAATGGATGTTGAAAATTCACAAAAAAATCTTTACAAATTTATAGTAAAAACCAAAGAAATCAGTGTTACATGCAGGTGGAGAAGAAATCAAAAGAGTTGCAATCAGGCAGTGGACTCAAAGGGTCCCACACATGCAACATGCGTTAGATTGCTTGCAAGTGGAAAGAAAGTAAAAGGTTACGTGCAAGTGGCAAATAATTCTCCTCTAGATGACGCTTGGACTTGACAAGGAGTCGTTGACACGAGGTGCCAAACAAGAAGAGGTACAAATATACACATGAAAGTAGCACAAATGATATAAATTTTTTAAAATGATCAATCTTATCAATAATAGTTATATTTAATACATTTTACATAAAAGTAATATGAAGTTAATTATTTATAAATAAATTTAGTATAATAACGTCCAAGTAAAAGCATTAAATAATCTTGATTAATTTATATGGACCATCTATATGGTACTTGGAAGTTGTTGGTATTGATGCATGTTTGACTGGTTGGCTTCTTCACCTCTAGGAGCTCTACCCTAGTAAAATACAAGAGTTTAATTTCTTCATACAAACTAGGGGTGAATATTAGTCCAATTTATTTGGGTATTGCCTAAACCAAACCTACCAATTACTTTAAACATGCACACCAATGTTGATTATTAATTATCATTTGAATTTAAAATATTCAAATCTAATTCCGATTATTTAACGTTTAGCAAATTTGAACTTGACTATTTAAAATCTGATTATGTCCTAAATAATTATATAAAGATGACACCATGACAAATTAAATTAAAAAATAGTTATCTATAAAAGTAAGGATTTTAATTAGGCTAATATAAAAAATTAAAGTAAAAAGTATATTAATTTTATATATAAATACATGTATTCCTACGACAAACTATATATATTCATATATATATATATATATATTCATATATATACACAAAATGATAGGGTGGGATCCCTTTTTTATTTGTGAACCTTGTGAAGTTCAATCATGACTCAATTTTTCATGTAATGGATTGCATTAAGAAGTTGCTGATGGAATTATTTTCTATTACCCCTTATAACTCCTTAATCTAAATTATAAGATAAAAAATTATTGTACTGTATAAATTGTTCTCTACTTTGATCTCAACCGTACTTGCTGCTCATACTCCTCCACTCTTGGAGTACTTGCTGCTAAACATGGGCCGATTTCCTCTCCAACGTGCACTGTGTCAGCCTGCTTCTAGCAAAGCTAAGTTTTTATCACCTAGGTGGTTTAATGGATCTGGACTTTTGGCGAAAAATATTTTGTTCTTGTCCAACATTACTCGTGATATGCGTGATTATAAATTGGCAAAATTGGAGTTTTGAAGTGGGTAATAACACCAATTTCTTGTGATTGTATTATTTTTTGTGGAAATATTTTACTTGAAGGGTGATGAGAAGTGCCATTTTTTTGCTTAAAAAAATTGTGAGTTTCACAAATTGATATCAACCCGATTCATCTTCACGCTGATAATGTTCACCCTCACAACAGCAGTTCATTCTTCCTCCTCAGATTTTGGCGGAGCACCATTGTCGTGCTTGTGTCGACTTCCTGCGTTGCACAGAGGGGATTGAATTCTTGTTTCGATTAAGTGAAGGCTGGAAAGGAGATACTGTCGATGGGGCAGAGACGGGGGAAGAGTTCAGAGGGTAGAAAAAAACCGGAGAGTTGAAAGATTAGTAAAAGCTTAAATTGCCCACTCATTTCAATCAATCGGTCATGATTAAATTGAAGAACAGACAATCAACATCCTTGCCTGTTCTTGAAGAACATGACATCTGCTTTGGGTAAGGAGTTAGATAGAGTTAGGGTAAGGAGTTGTTTTGAATGAACCAATATCTGGTTCGGTTCGGCAGGGTAAGTTTGGTCTGGCCGACTTTATTTTTAAGAACCCTTCCCGGCCCCTTCCTTTTCTTCACGTCATTTTGTCTCCTGCTTTCCCTCCAAACCAGAGATGAGAAAATCGGCCGAGTCGGATCGGACTCGGCCGATTTAAATCGGATCGGCGCCAAGCCGATCCGATTTCGGGGCCGAATCGGTCGGCCCCGAATCGGCGCTGGAATCGGCCGATTCAGCACGATTCCGCCCGAGTTAACTCGGAATCGGAA
>JAVDBV010082904.1:19946-29988 GCA_032619315.1 Piper longum | reverse complement strand
GTCTCCTTCTCTCTCTGTCTCTCTAGGCAAGCCAGTAAATAAACACTGAATTACACTTATGGCTAGCTACGATGCCAGCAAAATGACATTTAATGGCAGTAGTAATCGTCTTTCTAAATGGTTAGGTGATTTGCGATTAAAGTTAAGCATTTTAAAACCCTTGACACTTGATAATAGACTTTCTCCAGGGTTTGTGTTCTTTGCATTATATAAGCTTGCTTTGCGATCCTCGTCTCTGCCTCACCACTTTTGCTCTCTCCTTCGACCAATCCCTTCCTGGGGTTTCGTCCTGGGGCTCCAATGGAGGCTGGAATGGCTGATGATCATGATCGACAGTTTGCACCCCATCGCTCCATTTCTCAGGTACGAGTACGATGACAACACCAAAAACAAAAGCACTCATGTCATGTTCGCCTTGAACATCCATCCGGCAACAACCTTTTCTCGCCTCTCTTATTTCGCCATCTTCTTTCTTCTGTTCAACTGTTTTTTTGCCCATTAATCGCTTTTTGTATGTTTTTATTCTCGATCGATCCATTTCAACTAGTCATGCATGCCAGATTGATTGAAAACCAACTATCAAATCACTTATAACTCGTCGAATGGCTAATATGGCTATGTACTTTGTGGCTGTGCAATGTAATGAGGTGTGGTATTCATGATAATAATATATGGTATAGCAGGGGTTGGTGGAGGAGATGAAGGAGCTATGGAGGATGACGCTGCCCATCACGGCCATGAACTGCGTCGTCTACCTCCGGGCTCTCATCTCCGTGCTCTGCCTCGGCCGGCTGGGCAGCCTCGAGCTCGCCGGCGGCGCCCTGTCCATCGGCTTCACCAACATCACCGGCTATTCCGTCCTCGTCGGCCTGGCATCGGCCTTGGAGCCGCTGTGCAGCCAGGCCTACGGCAGCCGCAACTGGGACCTGCTGGCCCTCTCCCTCCAACGCTCGGTGGCGCTCCTCCTCCTCGCCGCTCTCCCCATCTCCCTCCTCTGGCTCCTCCTCCGCCCCATCCTCCTCATCCTCGGCCAGGACCCGGCGATCACCGCCGTCGCCGCCACCTACTGCCTCTACTCCCTCCCGGACCTCCTCACCAACTCACTTCTCCAGCCTCTCCGCGTCTTCCTCCGCTCCCAGGGCGTCGCCGCGCCCATGTTCTACTGTTCTGCCCTCGCGCTCGTCCTCCACCTCCCCCTAAACCTCCTCTTCGTTTTCGTGCTCGAGCTGGGCGTGCCCGGCGTGGCGGCGGCCGCTGTTCTCACGAACGTGAACATGGTGCTGTTCATGTTGGGGTACCTGTGGGTGTGCCGGGGTGGGGAGGGCGGGGAAGGGGTGGTTGGGCCGTGGCAGTGTTGGAGAGGGGTGGGGGCGGTGGTGAAGGGGGTCGGGCCGATGATGGAGCTGGCCGTCCCGAGCTGCCTGAGCATATGCTTGGAGTGGTGGTGGTACGAGATAATGACGGTCATGGCCGGTCTCTTGCCGGAGCCGAGGGTGACGGTGGCGGCGGCCGCCATTCTCATACAGACTACGTCTTTCATGTACACAATGCCCATGGCCCTTGCAGGCTGCGTCTCTTCTCGGGTGTATATTTACTCTACATCTTTCTAATTTATTCTATCCTTTTCCCAAGTATTTCATACAGTCTTTGACTAATTTATGCTTTTTGTTTATGCATTTGAAAAAAAATAAACACATTGTAGTATTACATTATTTTAATTTTTTAACTTATGACTGTATTAATAAATGTATCTTAAGTAGTCCTCAGTGAAAATGTGATTACTAAATCAAATGAATCAGTTTTTTATAATCACACAATGAAAAAAAAACGAAAATTGAAGAGGTTGTCCAATAAAATAATAGATGCTTACGAAGTAAATTTTATGTTCATGTCTATATCCCCAGTAATTTGTATACACACACATATATATATTATAAGGTGGCAGGTGAAGGATGTAATACATACTTTCTTTCTCTCTGCTGCAGGTAGGGAATGAGCTAGGCGCAGGCAGACCGGCTCGGGCCAAGCTGGCGGCTTTGGTTGCCCTAGCCTGCGCATTTGTGATCGGCTTTGTGAACGTAACATGGACCGTGGTGCTCCGAGAGCGCTGGGCGCGGTTCTTCACGACGGACAAGGCAGTGGTGGCGGTGGCGGCGGCGGCAATGCCCATAATGGGCTTGTGCGAGCTGGGCAACTGCCCGCAGACGACCGGCTGCGGCGTCCTCCGGGGGACGGCTAGGCCGGCCATTGGCGCCCGGATCAACTTAGCCTGCTTCTACGGCGTGGGCACCCCGGTGGCGGTAGGCCTGGCCTTTTCGGCTGGCGCGGGCTTCAATGGGCTTTGGTATGGGCTGCTCTCCGCCCAAGCCGCTTGTGCCGCGTCCGTATTGTACGTCTTGCTCGCCAAAACGGACTGGGAATTGGAGGCCCATCGGGCCCACAAGCTTACCCAGGTGGAAATGGGTGTTGCAACTGGCGGGCCCAATAGCGACGGTGGGGATGAGAAGCTGAGACTTGTAGCTGTGGCCAAGGAAGTGGAAAATGTGCTGTAAAAATGAGGACGAGACGGAGTACTGAATCTCCTGGTCGGGAATTTGTATTGCTCCTTTTATCTAATTGATCAGGCGGCGTTTTGTTTTTTGTAGCCCTTTTTATGAAGTGGGTACTCAGAAAATGTCCAGAATCTGATCCACCCTGCTAGTGGCCTTTGTGATGTGGTGATGGACAATGGGCTATGGCTCTCTGGTTTAAATGTTGTTTTGATCATTGTAGGCTCCGACCCAAAGTTCCTCACTAGCTCTTTCCAGCACGATGAATACACGAGATGATATAATCAATTATCTTTGTATTCGAGGAGACCCTTCATATATTCTTCTTGTTTGACACCCACCAATTAGTTATTGCTTAATCTTTGTTTGCACTTCCAATATGATCATTCACCGAGAGAAAAATATATGCTTGCTCCCAGTCATGCCAAGAATCGGAAGCCACAACCTCCCCAACAAAAGGAGGGCCACCCATACCAATAGGGTAATTAAATTAACCCATGGAAATAATGGGAGATCATGAGGCTGTAGTTTGTGTATGATAAGAGTCCTGACTTCATTCACTAAGCTAAAACTCACCTCTACCACCCTTGGACTTGGTGGTCCTTTAACTTGCACAGTGGGAGATGACGGTTGTACACCTGGGAGTTTGGATGGGGATGCTGTTGTCTTCGTGTTATACATCGAAAGTTGCAGGAACAGTAGGCGAGATTGGTCAGCGTGAGAGGGCTGATATGATTGTGCGTGTACATTGTCAAGTCCTTGTCTCAGTTGGGGATGGTGCTGGAAGAGATGCCACGAAGTGCGGTGTGTGAGGGTAGAACTTGGAGATTTCTGTTTTATTTCCATGTGTGCCAATTAGTATAAGCCAGGAAATGGGTAGTAATCTATAGAATGGCTCCCTCTAGTGCCGAAACGTGCCATGTAAAGTGACCTGTGAGTTCTGAAGCACTTTGGTTTATTCGAAGCAATGGCCCAAAAAGAGCTGGCTGGTACTCGAGATTTCCATGTCTTGGAAGAGTCCCATCTCTTGATTTTTTGAAGTACATATGTTCAATTTCTGCGTGTGAATAGAAAACAAAATCATACGATGAATTGCTTACTTGAATTGCTGACTTGAAGGAATGGTTAGACTCTTCGACCCATAAAAAAAGATGCTTCAACTTGGGAGTGATCATTGTTTATTCTAAAAAATTAAACGATAACAAAAAATAAAAAACGGATCAACTTGAAGCATGGCTAGTGATAATATTTTGTGGTTCTAGCCAGGATATATGCAAGTGCTTTTCTGTTCTATTGTTTTTGTTTTAAGTTGCTAATAAAAGAGGGCAATTCTTTACCAAAAAGAAAAAGAGTAATAATGCCAAAGGAAACCGCAAACTAGAATAATCCTTGAACCTTTGATTTGTGTGAAACAGTGCTAATTAGGGAGAGTAAGTAGTTGCCTTGCTACAGCAGTTTTGGGCTACTAATCACAAGGTTCAAGGCTGACAAAGATAGAGACGAGGGCAACCAGCTTTGAGTTTGGACTTCATTTTCAGCGCTGGCGCTTTTGTAAGGTTGTCTTTGACAGGAAAACACACTCGAAGAATTGCAAATCAAGTTCGTCCAAACATTGGGTAAGATTGTTACAGCTGGTAAATTAGTTGATAAGAAACGAGAAATGAAACTTTTAGGCGCTAGAGTTAGTGTTTCACTCAACTAAAATTAGCTACACATTTACTCTGATCTATCTGATACTACGCCAGAAACCGGAAGTTCTGCCATCTAGTGCTGATGAGATGCCCACTAAACCTCTACTGGGTTTTCTCACAGCAATGGTAAGGCATTGTTGTGCGGTGCTGATGCATTGCTCCACAAACTCTCCGTTGCTGCTCTTGATCATGCTTCAAGACCCAACAAGATCCCATTAATGGTACGTCATTTTGGGGACGTAAACTAATTGCAATATATGCACTTCCTACCAGTTTAGAAGCGAAGGCTTTTTCTGGGCAAGCACCAAAACACTAGCTTCCAACTTCTCGACTTGGTTGAGAACTGTGTCTAGTTTTGGTCCTTGGATCACCAGCGCGTCGACATTTACCTTATTGGAAAAGAAAATAAACAACATTGTGAAAATCCACAAAAATATATTCCTTATAACAGCATTCGGACTTCGAAACAGATCAAAATCCACAAACTTCAACATTTATGAATCAGATTGCCATGAAACCCACTTATAAGGAATTGATCCATTCGAAATTTAGAACAGACCAAAAATGTCCAGTTGGATAAAATCTACCTTGAAACCTAATACAAAACAAGAGATAACGGACAGAACAAGCAAAGAATTATCAGAAGTACTGTAATTTCTTTCCACACATTGGATTTCTTATGTCTATCGATGTTGGGCGTTTCTCCGGTCTACATGCCTTGCAGAGAGATGCGAGCTGGGAGGTGGCAAGGTGACGGGATGATTCTGTGATCAAGGACTTCCTATGTCTTATTTTTGTTGGGAAATAGACACTTTGGCAAAAATAATTCAAAAAATATTTTTTTCTCTAAAATGAAATAAAAATAAATATAAGATGACATCAAGATAAAAATAGATGAAAACTTTCCTCTTAATTGGCATGAAAGAAAACCAACTTACTCGATTAACTTTGATTAATAAAACTCTTATAATTAAATATCAAATAAATTAGAGAAAATTCTCTTAACCTAAATCAGATCAATAACAAGATCTAAAAGATACAACTTTCGAAAAATACAATATATAACAAATTGAGAAAAATAATATACATCTCAAAAGAAAATTAGATCAACCTCACACCTGGATTACGACCCCGACTTTAACTTAAAATGATGAAAAATTTCTCTAAACTCTCCTTTTATTAGCCAAATGTGCTCAAAAGCTCTCAAGAGGATGGTCTGTTTAGCATCAGCAGAATTCTCCTATATTTAGAAGAATATTAGTAGAATTCTAGAAGCCACTTCATTAAACTTTTATAGAAAAAGATGAAATTACACATCGGTATACCAAATGCCAACTATTAATGCAATAAGTGAAAAACCAAAAACTGATAATTGAGTTTTTCAGTGCGAATGAGTGAGGGAAAATCAACAAATCCTCCCCTTCATAAATCCATGAGCTAATTAGACATAAGTGGTAGCAAAATTCTCCATACCAGCTCCACTTAAATAAAAGAAATATTTGTCCTTCGTCACAATCTTGGTTAACATATCTGAGATGTTCTTGTCAGTGTGAACCTTATTCAACTCTAATAACTTTCTCTCCAACACATCTCTTATCCAATGATATCGAACATCTATGTGTTTACTTTTTGAATAAAAATTAGAGTTCTTACTCAAATGTATAGTACTTTGACTATCACAAAGTACCTCATACTTATCTTAACTTATCCTAATTTCATTCAAAAAACTTTTCAACCTTAGAACCTCTTTGCAAACTTCTGTAACTGCAATGAATTCAGCTTCCGTTGTGGATAGAGCAACACACTTTTGCAATTTAGATTGTCAAAAAACAATACCATTGGCAAAAGTAACAACAACCCCAAAAGTAGACCTCATAGAGTCAAGATCACCAGCCATATCTACATCAGTATAACATGATAATATAGGCTTACCTCCTCCAAAGCATAAACATAGCTTGGGAAGTACCTCTCAAATATCTCAATATCCACTTAATTGCTTGCCAATGTTCTCTATTAGGATTAGACAATGTCTTCTTACTGCTCCGATAACATATGCTATGTCTAGTCTAGTACAAACCATAGCATACATAAGGCTCCATATAGCAGATGCATAAGGGACATTCTTCATTTCATTTACTTCTGCTTCACTTAGCTCACCCTTCTTCAATTTGAATTGAGCTCCTAGTAGAATAGTAACCGGCTTGGCTTCCATCATGTTGAACCGCTCAAGAATCTTCTCAATGTATTTCTCTTTGAGATAACCAAATTTTCTTAGCTTTTCTATCCTGTCAGATGGATATGTCAAGAATTTGCCTAGCAGGACCCAAATCCGTCATAGCAAAGGATCTGCCTAATTTTTCCTTTAAATTTGTAATTCTTGATTTATCTTGTCCAATAATCAACATATCATCAACATAAAGAAGCAAAATGATAAAGTCATTCTTCCCAAATTTATTGATAAATACACAATGGTCTGAAATAGTTTTGTTGTAGCCTTGACTATTCATAAAAGAATCAAACTTCTTGTACCACTGTCTAGGAGCTTGTTTGAGGCCATACAAGCTCTTCTTCAATCTGCACACCATCTGTTTCTTTTCCTTATCTATAAAACCCTCAGGTTGTTCCATATATATTGATTCATCAAGATCACCATGGAGAAATGCAGTCTTCACACCTAACTGTTCAACCTCCAAATCCATACTTGCAGTTAAATCTAACACACAACAGATTAAAGATATTTTTACAACAAATGAGAAAATTTCGTCAAAGTTAATACCTTTCTTTTGCCTGAAACCTTTAACCACAAGTCTTACCTTTTACCTTGGTTGTGAGTTACCTTCTCCATGCTTAAGCCGATAAACCCACATGTTCTTCAAGACCTTTCTCCCTTTAAGAAGATTCTCAAGCTCATATGTTTTATTCTTATGCAATGACTTTAGTTCCTCTCGCATGACACTTACCCATTTGTCTTTCTCTTTGTGACTAAGAGCTTCACTGAAGTCTTCAGGCTCACCACTTTCTATGAGAGTCATATAAGTAGACTTTGGATACTTTGTAGATGGCTTAACAATTCTACCAGATTTTGTTCTAGGAGCATCATCCTCCCCTTGATCAACAACCTGATCATCATCATGTACCTGTTCATCAACAACATCATGAACTGTATCATTAGCAATATCATTATCCTCACCTTCACCGTCACGAGGCAAAGAAATAGGAATGTCATCTCTGGCTTCTTCAACAATCTGTTCAACGACATAT
This sequence comes from Piper longum, assembly GCA_032619315.1. Taxonomy (NCBI): domain Eukaryota; kingdom Viridiplantae; phylum Streptophyta; class Magnoliopsida; order Piperales; family Piperaceae; genus Piper; species Piper longum. Next base: position 22,487 of record JAVDBV010082904.1, on the reverse strand, counting down.
TGAACAATATCCTCTATAAACGTTGGAGGAACAGATGAAGTCTTAACCTTCACAACATAATCCTGAGTATCACTTTGGGTAGTTGTCTCATTCCCAAAGTCCTCTAGAAACTGATTCTCTCGAAACATCACATCCTGGCTTCGAACAATTTTCTTTTCCTTAGGATCCCAGAGTCTAAAACCAAACTCTTTATCCCCATAACCCATAAAAATACATTCAAATGTCTTAGCATCAAGTTTAGACCTTAGTTCCTTTGGCATATGTACAAAGGTTTTACAACCAAACACTCTTAAATGAGTGTATTTTACCTTCCTACCACTCCAAACTTTTTCTAGAACATCTCCATCTAAAGCAAATGTAGGAGACCTGTTAATTAAATAACAAGCCGTACAAACAACTTCAGCCCAAAATTCTTTAGATAATTCTGCTGTAGAAAGCATACACATAACCCTTTCTTGAACTATTTTGTTCATTCTCTCAGCCACTCCATTCAATTGTGGAGTATAGAAAACAATCTTCTCATGCCGAATGTCATGTTTGTCACAATAAACCTGAAACTCATTAAAACAATACTCACCCCCATTATCACTTCTCAAACATTTCAAAGTCTTCATTGTTTCTCTCTCTACAATAACATGAAATGATTTGAAAGTATTAAACACATCACATTTATTCTTCAAACAGTAACACCATACCTTCCTTGAAGCATCATCAATAAAAGTGACAAAATAAGAGGTTTCATCAAAGGACTTTATCTCCGTTGGACCACATACATCAGAATGTACAAGTTCAAGTATTTGTGTCTTTCTTTTGCTAGTGGATACAAAAGAAGCCCTACATTGTTTTCCAGCCAAACAACGATCACAAGAGCTTAGTATTGTCTGATCAAGTTGTGGAAGATAGCTCTTCTTCTTCAAAAATTCTAGCCCCTTTTCACTCATGTGTCCCAACCTTCTATGCCAGAAATCAGTTGTGAGAGTAGTAGAGGTAACATTAACCTCCCCATGAACTAGACTAGATGTAATCCTATAAAGACCACCACACTTCTTCCCTTTAGCAACCATTAAAGAAACTTTCACCAATTTTCATAAGCCACATGAAAATTGTGAAACATAGCCCTCATCATCTTGTATATCTATTGACATCAAATTCAATATTAAATCAAGAATATGACGCACATTTTTCAAAACAAGTTTGCAACCAAAATGGGTCACAATATGCACATCACTATGACCAACAATTTTAGAAGTCCCATTATTGCCCATCACACCTAGATCAACTATCACATATGTAAAACCCGTGACTCGAGTTAGGGTTTTATTACAGCGAACCAGTCGGTTCAACCATCGGTTCGAGTCGAGTCGGTTCATAGACAGCACGCTGAGTCGAGACCGGCGTGAGTTATTAGTGATGAGAGTCACGTATACCTGAATATATGATGATAACGTTGAAAAGATGATGTGAGATGAGTTATCATAATATATGAAAGTATGCAGTAATTTTTCATTTTATTGATTTGATCGTAGTAATAGTTTTAGGCCGATTAACGCATTAGGACGCGTTATTTGGTAGTTATGGTGAGTTATTAGTTATAGATCATATCATTTGGATGTTGTGATGTTTGTTTTTATTTTATGAAAATTTTTCCTATTTTTTGTATTTTTTTAGATTTATTACGAGCTAGTTATTATTTTGACTCGAGTAGGAATTGAGTCAATACTTATTTACGAAAATGCCATTGTGGTGTTTTTTCTCCCCAACCCGAGACTCCCTCACCCAAACCCCAATGCCACCGCCGTTCGTTCATCGCCACCGCCGTCACCGACACCACTCCGCCGCCGATCGACGCCGCCCCACCGCGTCGTGTCGTCGTCGTGCCGTCCCGACCGTCCCCAACCGCCTTCCAGCCGCCACGGCGCCGTGATCGCCTCGCGACGCCGCCACTGCCTTTGATGCGATTCGCCGCTGTCCGGGCTGCACCGCTGCCGCTGTGACGTCGACGACCACCCTCACCACCTCCTCGACGTTTCCCCCCTACCCAGCACGGCCACCGAGGCCGGTCGTGGGCCGATTGGAGCGACCCACCACGCGGCCAGATTTGGCGCCGCCGCCGACGGCCATCGCCATCATGATTGGCTGTGTTGTCAACGCCATTGGGTCGGGATCGTCGAGACGAAGCCGATCCTTACCCCCAATTGCCCTTACGTGACAGTCGCCGGAAAAGCGCCGGGACCCGCCGGAAAATCGCCGGAACTCGCCGAAAAACCGCCGAACTTGCCGAAAGATCGGAATTGTTTGGTTTTCTCCCGAGTTCATCCAATTGAACCTAATCGAATGTCGGACGCCACTGAGCGCCGAATTCGAGGTCCGACACGCGCGACGAAACCCTAGCCGTCACCGATTGCCGACGATGCGTGAGGTATAATTTATTTTAATTTAATTATTTAAAATTAATGATTATTAGCTTAATCTGCTAGGATGGTATGATTGGATGATTGGTGTGCTATATATTTTTATTAACATAAAAATATATAGCACACC
>JAVDBV010082904.1:0-19926 GCA_032619315.1 Piper longum | reverse complement strand
AAGAAGACGAAGAAGGTAGCTACAACAATTTTATTCAGATTCAAATTCAATTACAATTCAACAAAATGCAAAACAATCTCCAAGAACCAACTCACTCTTTATTGAATCTACTATTTATAGTTTTTTCCCTAATACAGACACCCACACCATATTCGTATAAAGTCAGAGTACAGTTTTTAAATTTTTTGAATATCACCACTTCTTAACTCACTGGATTTTCTCTCTTTTCTTTTTCTACGAGCTTCAAATTCGCTCTGTAATGTAACAATGTCCCTAAATGTGAGTCTCATACTTCAACTAATTCGGAGGTCATTATTGATGACAACTATAATGCTGTTGATATTGCCGGTGATTAGATTGTTGATGATTTTATTAATTGTGTTGATAATGAAGTGGTAAATAGTGATGATCAAGGTTTGGATAAACTTCCATAGCATATTGAGCCATCATTATTGCCCCTATACTTATTTAGAGATACTGCCTCATTTCTCATATCCTTATTTTTCGCTAGTTGATATTGATTATTGTGGGTTATGCTACAAAGGTTTATTTTCGACAATTGGGTTCAACATCTTTTGTTTGATTGGATGAATTATGTATCGCCTAACTGCCATTATGCCACTTGTACTTGTTTACGGTTACCTTTGATTGTGGCTTTCTTTTCTAATGAACGACATATTGTGTTTATATGGTTACTTCTAATCTCATCATTCAATGTCTATTCCTGAATAATTCAATTTTTCAATTATTCAATCATTTCATTTTACCAAACTCAATGTTAGCCAAATTAGTCTAAGATTTATCTTCTTATTGCTTCTTAAGCTTGCTATGACAGAACCCAAGGTCGAGTTCTTTTGAACCTGGGAGTCTAATGCAGGACATTCAGTAGCATGGCATTTAGTAGTTTAAAATTTTATCTAATTCATTATTTGTAAGATTTTTATGTAATTTTCGTATTTTATTTTTAGGGTCTTTTAGGAATATTTTTATTATGGTTTTATTAATAGATGCCTATAAGTAAGAGGCTATTTTTATTGTATCTAGAATGACTTGTGACGATGAATTGAATTGATCTGGATGTCTGCCTGTATTTAGGGTTTTTTTGTTAATTTTAATTTTAATTTTTAATACTAGTAATAATTTAGACAATCCCCCCCCCCCCTTTCTACATAAAAGACCTTCCATTTTCATACGATGTTAGTCTGCAATTGTGTCGGGCTGCTGGTGGTGTTTGGAGATCGAGGAAAAAAATACACTGTTGTGGCAGATCGAGGCGTTCGTTCATCACGCCTGGGAGGTGACGATGGTCGGTGCATCAGTGGCTATGTGGTAGTTGAGGGGTTGCCCTGTGACCAGATGTTGGGCAAGTGTGCCAATTGACCATTGAAAAGAGCCAAGCCCAACCTAAATTTGTTGACAAAGGGGACACTGTCTTTTCTTTATAATTTTGGGCCTGGACAAGTGATTGGTTTTGGGACAAAAGGAATTGGAAAATCAAGTGCAAACAAATTGCTGGCCGGAAGCTAAAGCTAATTTGGGTCATTTTAATAATGTAGGTTTGTAATTGGCACTCACTATTTTTGTTGCTGTATAGATCTTTTTTGGTATTCTAATATGTTCATTTATTTTATTTCCAATTTGCAAAATCCTCTTGATTTGCAGGAAATTGTTGCTTTCTTTCGGAAATACAATCTTCAGAATTACTTTACATAAATTTGAGGTTTACTTATAAAATGATATTTGTTGGAAATGACAATGTTATCTGGCTTTTTTAACATATGCTGCATATGCTTATTTGGATTTTGCAGGACACAGAAATGATAGTATTTGAAAAAATATTGATTGAGAATGTAGGGAAGGGACTAGACTAATGCAGAGATAAAAATTAAAAGGCCGAGTTGTGTGAATCTCAATTTAGATAAAATTTTGATTGGAATGCGGGTGACTTATCCAGTGGTGAGCTCTACGGATTTGCTATTGTCAACCAGTGCAGATTTCAAAACTGCATAGATTTATATATTTGATGAGCAATCAAGTTATCTTAATGTCAACCAGAAATTTACAGTTGCTAAAACAAACCACTGAATTTTAATTTTGATACCTATTTATTGATATTTTATGGTTACGATGATTTCAGGTTTCAAAGAAAGAGGAGGAAAGGCTTTGCTAAGAGTACATTATCTTATTGTTATTTATACAGCCTTATAAAATTTAATATCTAATATTTATCTATTATTATATACTAAATTTTGGTTGAATCATTGGCACACTTTTTTGTAGCGTTTGATACCCACTATTTTGTATAGCCTTTTGGCCCCCATTTGTTCACACTTTTTGAAGCTTATTTTTCACACCACTGAATTGCTCTTGCCAATCTTTTATTTTCTTCATTTTCGAATGTCCACCCTTTCAATCTTCTTCTCGAGTCATTTTTAGGAATGTCATTCTACATACGCCATTATGCACACGCCTATTAAATAGCGACAACTGTCCCTCTTTACAAACAGACCCAACCGAGTGGTGTGCGTAGTTGCACCAATCGGAATCGGAATCGGAATCGGTTTTTCAGGGAGTCGGAATTGGAATCGGAATCGGTCTAAATCGGACAGGAATCGGTTCAGTTTGAATCGCACAGGAATCGGTTCATAATAGAAATACCTGAAATACATAATAATATAATTTCTGAACATAAATACTTGAAATGCATAATTATATAATTTCTCAAAATAAATACACAAATTTATAGTTTAATACAAGTATAAAAGAATATCACAATTTATCTTCACATTCTTACAATTTATCATCACAATACCACAATATCATAAAAAATATATCATCATTTGTGTTGTATCAAATAATAACAACAAGATATTAATACAAGTCCAAAAAATGAAGTTTCACCACAATTTTACATTACTAAATCATTTAATTCATCATCTGAAACATCTTCGGAGTCTGAATCATTATCACCAATGGGAAGAGTAGAGCTATCATCTGCATCAACATGAGATCCCTCCGTAAAAGGAGGCATTACAGATGACTTGCTTCTTAGATGCATCAACTGGTGTGCCATATTCCCATCCAAAATCCATCTTTCATGTGACAACTCTGGTACGAGATCTGTAATATAAAAACATTCACATCCGACATATAACAAATCAAATAAATTTTAAACTTGAATCAACCAAATTGTACAGCATACAATTGCAAATTTTTTATTGAAATTATTTAGTGTGCGTGAACTTTACGAAATCCAAATCAAGTATGACACTCATGAAATTTTTTAGGGTGTATGAACTCAGACATAAATACATTCCGATTGAGCTATATGAATCAATCGATTCTTTTCTTATGAAACATCATGTCCACCATTCTTTTCTTCTTAAACAACATGCCCACCGGCCACTTTGCAACAAAACTATAGATGAACCATTTATCAACACAAAACCAACTACCATGTGATGAACACCCTCGTTGAAACAAACTATACATGAACTATCCAAACTATGACACTCACGAAATTATTTAGGGTGCATGAACTCAGACATAACAAACTACTCAAAAACCTAAATCAAGTATGATAGCATCATAAACAATCTCTATCCATGCCGATTTAATTATATTCAATAAAATCATTCTTGTAAAAAAAAAAAAAAAACAACAACAACAGACAACAATGAGTACATACAATCAATCACAACAATGAAATTTTTTTTGCGCAGCACATAGCACATAGCACATAGCACATAGCATAGATAATCTAATGTTGGTAACAACACAATTTGCACGCAGCTCAAGCAATTTTGCACAACACAACAATGAACAACACAAATCATGAATCAAAAAAACCCTAAACCAAAATTTGAAATGCCTGCACAACACATACCATACAATTTGCACAGCATAGATATCAATTTGCACATCACAACAGTCAATTTTTTTTTTTTAAAAACTAACTTTACAAAAAATTCAGTTCGGACGGCAACCCTCGGCGGCGAGGTCGTGTCAACGGAGCTGTCGGCCGGCCACCCGTCGGAGGCGAGGTCAAAGACAAGTCGAGGAAGCCTGGTCGGAGCTGAGGTCGGAGGTGGAAGCGCGGCAGCGGAGGGCGGAATCGCGGCGGAGGGTGGAATCGGGCGGAATTGAGGTCGTGTCCATAGGGCTGTCGGCCGGCCACCCGTTGGAGGCAAGGTCGGAGATGAGTCGAGGAAGCCAAGTCGGAGGCCGAAGTGCGGCAGCAGAGGGCGGAATCGCGGCGGCATAGGGCAGAATCGCAGCGGAGGGCAAAATTGGGCGGAATCGGTTTCGCCTGATTTTGATTTAGGTTTTAAAATTAAATTACAATTTTACCCTTGCTAAAATAAGTTAATAAGTATAATACCTAGGGCATTTTGGTAATTTACCAAAAAAGCCGATTCTTCCCGACTTACCCGATTTCGATTCCGATTTAAATCGATTGGAATCGGAGTAAATTGTGCGACTTTTACCCTGATTCAGATTGGCAAGCTGCCGATCCGATTTAAATTAGCCGATTCCACTCAGAATCGGTCGATTCATTCAACTAGGCGTTGTTTATGGGAGTTTGTCATGGTAGGAAATGGGCTGCTTATGCATTAAATGTGAGATGAGATGTGTCTAAGGGAGGGAAGAATAATATCTCTTTCTCGCTCTTAGCCACGTCTTTGCAATTATCCCATTCTCACCATTGGCAGGTCTCCCTTGGACCCATCATATTCCGTTTCCAGAAAAAAAATGTACTCCCTCTATTTATTATTTTTCTTTAAAGCTACGCATGTGCCTTATCCCATTATCTTCGACAGACACAATTAAAAAGGATAAAATTAAAATAATGAATAAAATACAGATATTTAATAAAACTTTAGAAGAACGCGTAAGAGTGACTGAGATGTAAGTTTAGAGGAACGTAGAATATGTGGGAGGAATGTAATGATAAAGTGGATAGAAGCCATCATGTAGAATACATGTGGTGAGTGTAGAATATATGTGGTCATTTATCATGTAGAATTGGGGTGATTTTTAAAAGAAAGTATTTAATAAGGACCTAGAGTTGAATACAAGTGATCATGTTTAATGTCGAAGTTCACTGGTTATTTGTTGGACTACTATGTATAAATTTCAAAAAAACGGATGTCAACCTTGAAGAAGGCTTAAGATGGATAATCTTACTAGATTTCATATTATGCATGTTGATTCATACTATGTAGGAAGACTTAAATAAGCTTAAGGTTCTTAGTAAAAACACTCCGAGGACTAAAGAGGTGACACTACGCCAACAACTAAGAAGATGACTTCACAATGTAGAGGATCACTCTGAACAATAGATAAGGTGCACCCCTACTGTAATTAGGAGGTTGAACTTTAAGGATGAGGATGTATGATTCGATTTTTATACTTAGTTATATCCTTGAAGTTAGACATACTTATTTTTATAATGATGCTAATCTTAACTCGCATATATAGGGGTTGTGGTTACTTGCTTCACATACCCACAAAATGGAAAATAAACAGACAGGGCATAATCAAGTGTGAGGGCATCATACCCTATCACTTTGTCTTTATGTGGATCTTCACAAGTATGGACCATATGCTCCTCTATATATGTTTCTTCAACACACAAACAACTTCAACCTAATTTGTGTAGTGTACCTTAAAGTGCTCATCGTTGTGTTCCAAGACTTTGAGCTTATACACCTTATAATCGATTGCTAGAGTGCTCCAAAGTGTAACTGCTCCGCAGTAGTAATATAATATGAACTAAAAGAAACAATTGTACATAATCAACATAGACTTAATCTGAATCATATACCGTTCATGCTTCAGGGGACACACTCGTAAAATAATACATTTCAAATCTTTAATACATAAATTTGCCAAAACACAACACAACAATACGATTAACCCTCCAATCTGTCCACCTGTGCCGGTCATCTAGACTACTTACCTACATATATATTAGGAAAACCGTCAATAATCATACAAGTTTAATTATTGGTCAAAAAATAACTAATGATATAACAACACTAGCAGATGGTCTCCTTAACACCCACAAAATATCTAAAATCTTTAGAAAATCTCATACGGTGGTAAACAAAAATGTCATAATAAAAAAGGTGCAGCTCACGCACACAACAATTAGTGCATACACACACACACACACACACACACACACACAAAATTTACGCCCTTACATCCTCCGTATATTGCCCGACATGGTACTCAGTTTGCTCGAAACTAAACTGCCACAAATTTTGGAAATAAGCTGTGATATGCAGTACTCTCTGACATTGTACTACTTTAGAGTCTAAAGGAATACTAGTAGAGCCACGAGCCAAGTATTACTATATAAAACAAAATGTCTCGTAAATTAATTTTTTATTAATTTTTAACATTTTAAATAAACACATGACATAAAATTCTTTTTTGAATCATATAAATTAAATTCATACTAAGGAATTAGTTATAGTTCAAATTCTAAGTCATGCCATGAAATAAAATATAATATAATAAACACTCGTAATAATCTAAGCCCAATGAAACGAACCGAAATCCCACAGCTATACAAACAATCCAGAAGTTCAATAACAAATGAGAAAAATCAAAAGTTTAATAATAGAGTCCTCCAGCTGTCCCGGCTCTACCCATCATTCCATGCTCAAACCTGCGAGGCAATTCCATGTTAGTGATAAAAATAATAAGTCATATAATTACAATAAACAAGTTAATATATTTCACAACATCATTAATTAAGTCCTTTAGTGATTATGAGCCTATACGAGCTCTTATTATGCCGGGAGAGGTAACTGCCCCATCCAGCTACAATCTCATACATGCGCACATACGTTACGTGGCCCATGTCCTATAGTTATCAATATTTTCCATTGACTCACCCACTCGGTATCACAAATATATAATGATTCGTCTTGCCCATTGAGCCTGTCACCCCTTTCGGCATAAAGGCAGGTATTTAAACTTTTAAGAATTCTAAGGGTGTAGCCCTATGTCGAAATGAGTCAATTCTTTGACCCCGGTTGGGCTCGATTCATGTTGGTTAAATATGGGCTCAGGTCGACCAAGGCTCAGGCAGACCAAAACTGCCGAATAGGAATTTTAAGGGTGTAGCCCTATGTCAAAATGATTCAATTCTTTGACCCCAGTTGGGCTTGACTCATGGTGGTCAAATGTGGGCTCAGGCCGACCAAGACTGCCAAATAGGAATATATAATAATTTTGATGAGGCATCTGCAACTACGACACACGATCATAATATGAATGAAAAAATAAAATTATATATAGGTATAATTTTATACGAGCAAAAATGCATGCAATGAAATGACTTTATTATATGATGATTAAAACTAGACAAAATAAGCATTCAACACACAAAATATTAAACTTTAAATTTACAATATTTACAAAAAGTTTGGTGAGATAATTAATTACTCATGTGGCACAATCAATTAAGTCATACCTTACCTTTTAAATTAATCATCCAAATCACAATTCACCCTTAGCAAATAATAAAATGATTATTAACTTACTAACATGTATTTAATTACTAATATTAGTGTACTTACTTTGATGCATTAAATATTTAACAAAAGAATTCATATTAAGATTACCATCCTAGAAATTTACGTTACCATTTAGATTTGTAATTAACATCACACATTAATTCCAATAAAGAAATAACAGTTACCTTTACGTTAATAATAGCTTTGATATTTATTAATAACAATTTATTAACTTTTTAATAACTCTAATTAATTTTCCTAAGATGAGTTAGATCGTCGTATCAAATTATTTGATATAACTTGTATTAAAATTCAAAGGATATCACTCGTAAGATTATTTTAAATTACTTATCTCGATAAAGGTTCAAACTTCATTCATTATAAGCATGCTATTACGATTCAATGCTTATGATTATTATATTCTAATAATTCCTTCCTTAATTTACCAATAGAACCACATAAGGTTTTCTTCTTTTTATATTTTAGTAGTGACATCATAAATATAAATGATTGTAAATACTGAACGATAATTTAATACTAATCTCATTTTAATTGGTAAAATATTCATTGAACAGTTATATAGTGCACCTACACATGAATTTATAACATTTTAATTAATCCAACAACGGCTTATTATAATTGTGATTCAATAAAGAAAAGAGCACAAACACATAAGATGCATGCAAGAGTATAAGGAGAGGTGTTCCTATAGATGGAGAGGCTCCAAACAAGGAAGAGACGATACTAGAGAGGGGAAAAGTATTGAAAAATAGAAGCTCTAGCGGAATCAACCTAAAAAAAATATTTTCCTTCAAGGTAGTCGATTAACTTCTCTAAAACCCTCTCTTTATGAGCCAAATGTTATTACAAACTATCAAGAAGATGTTTCATTTAACATCAACAAAATTCTCCTTTATATAGCAGAATATGTATAGAATTCAAGAAGTCATTACATTAAACTTATATAATCACACATTAAGTATATGAAGCTCCTGTGATAATGAAAAGTCAAAAACTTCGTATTGAGTTTAATGCGAATGGGTGTTAAATTACACTCTTAACTCCCAAAACCCAAAATTCTTCCACCAACAACATGGGAAGACAAAGTCTTCCCTTATCTTTAACTTTCAACCAAAACCCCATCCTACCCAAGAGACTTTAGTCGCTACTAACCCAAGAGACTTTAGTCGCTACTAACCCAAGCCAACGGGTTTGAACTATGGTTGAATCTTATTCGACCAAAAGGGGAAAATAATAAGAATAAAGTGGAATATAATAAATAAAGCATACTTGAAACCATCCATAAAGACCACCATACTGATATGTTAAAGGTAACAATTGATAATTTATAATAATGATTCTTAAAAATTAATTTAATTAAATAATATTTATGATTTTTCTAAGATTTATAAAACCCTAATAAAATAACCTAGTTATTTTCGGGGTTTTACAACTAGTCCAATCAACATATCTTCATACTACTTAATTTCTTAATCGTGAAATCCATAAAATTACGCGTACTTATATAATAGGTTTAGGGAGGGATCCGATAAAAATCAACAAGGGATTGCATTCTTGTAGTTTTATTAATCTTGCGGAAAATACAGCTAAGCATTGAAGGGACCCGATAAAAATGATGCCAACACCGTCCTATCTTCTAAAACTCGGCTAAAACTCAATACTCATGGAATCAAGTGATAGATGAAGCTGAAGAGTCCTACAGACCTTGATAATTCGAGCTTCTCATTCAAAATTAGTGAACTGACTTTGTGAAACCTACCAAGAGATGAAAACCGAATTAACCTCGGATCACCTCGACATGCAAAACGAGGCAAGGCCTCGACACATGCACATACACATATACATAGAGAATCATTTATCTTAATTATGAGCTTAATGAGGTGTTCAGCCTCATTAAGTACCCCTAAATTATGGTTTAGGGTTTCATGTACTCTTAGCAAATTATCCCATATAGGGATATTCAAGTGGGTTTACCGGATGATTTTTAGGATTGGCCAACCGATATTTAAATGGGCTGAAATTTGGACCAGTAGGAACTTACACTCCAAGGCTTATGGGGATTTTTATCAAGGCTGATGTATAGGCCAACATGGGGAACAAGGTCCACTATGGTCGGGCTTATGATGCCTCAGCCAGAGACCAAACTTGCTAAGGATTGTTCACGAGCTTAAAGACTCCAAATGGGCCTATGCTTGTGGGCATACTTGGCCGACACAATGAGCTTAAGCTCAAAGAAATTTCATGTCCAATCTCTAAGGATTAGGGCCTGAGTGGGCTTGGGTGTAGAAGGTATTGGCCAAGATATATTTGGATGTGGGTGGACCTACTTGGATGCTACTTGATGCTACTTGGACCTAACTCATAATCTACTGGGCTAATTACCCCCAAATTTTGACTTGATGCTACTTGGATACATCCTGAGGTGTGGGATGAATTTCATCCAAATAATATAACCATTTTCCCACCTTTTCGGAGTTTACGTCCAAAATTATGGAACTACTGTTTTTATCCTTCATTCCAGCATAGTTTGGATCACCGACCTAATTTACAGCCTAACTGATTTTTACTTGATCCCAAAATTTCCACATTTCTTTTAGATAGCTAGGGAGGTATTATATAATTTTTGTAGAGTTTATTAACGTATTTTAGATTGCTCACCAAGGAGTCCAAACTCAGAACATGGCAAAGTATTCCAACATTACAGCATGCAGAGCACAACGTTAGGGATCTTGTTCATACCCTTTAGGTGGTTAGATTAGACTTATTATTTTTCAACAAAAAGCCAACATCAATAGCAACAAATACGAATAAGAATGACTCCAGAATATTATGGCCCATTAATACTTACCTAATTATTAATATTATTAATATTATTACTATTATTATGTAAGTGTTAGAGTATAATTCTACCCAAATTAAAAATTTTAAAAATATTAAAAAAAATTAATATATTTATAATATACTATTCAAATTAAATTTATTATTTTATATACATATTGTTATTAGGAAAAATTAGTGTATAATTCGACCCAAGTTATGAATTTCAAAAATATTTATAAATTTCAAAAAATTTATAATTACACTACTTGAATTAAATTTGTTATTTAATATATAAATATATATATACTTGATTTAGATTTTTATAGAATCAATTTTTATTTTATTATTATTATTATTTACTATAAAGCAAAACTTACAAGTATAATTCTATCTAAAATAAAAAAAATTCAAGAAGTAAATTTCATTAAATTATTATATTTTTTACTTATTATAATTAATTACTTTTATCATTATATTTTTATTAAAATTATATAAATATTCATTATCTCTAACACATCTCTTATCTAATGATATCGAACATCTATGTGTTTACTCTTTGAATGAAAACTATAGTTCTTACTCAAATGTATATCACTCTAACTATCACAAAGTATCTCATACTTATCTTAACTTATCATAATTTCACTCAAAAAACTTTTCAACTATAAAACCTTTTTGCAAGCCTCTATAACTGCATTGAATTCAGCTTCTGTTGTGGATAGAGCAACACACCTTTTTGCAATTTGGATTGCCAAGAAATAGTACGACCCGCAAAAGTAACAACAACCCCAGAAGTAGACCTCCTAGAGTCAAGATCACCGGCTATATGTGCATCAGTATAACATGATAATATAGGTTTACCTCCCCAAAAGCATAAACCTAGTTTGGAAGTACCTCTCAAATATCTCAATATCCACTTAATTGCTTGTCAATGTTCTCTACCAGGATTAGACAAATGTCTACTTACTGCTCCGACAGCATACGCTATGTCTGGTCTAGTACAAACCATAGCATACATAAGGCTCCCTACAACAGATGCATAAGGGACATTATTCATTTCATTTGCTTCTGCTTCACTTAGCTCACCCTTCTTCAATTTGAATTGAGCTCCTAGTGGAACAGTAACCGGCTTGGCTTCCTTCATATTGAACTGCTCAAGAATCTTCTCAATGTATTTCTCTTGAGATAACTAAATTTTCTTAGCTTTTCTATCCCACCGGATGGACATGCCAAGAATTTGCCTAACAGGACCCAAATCTGTCATAGCAAAGGATTTGCCTAATTTTTCCTTCAAATCTTTAATTCTTGATTTATCCTATCCAATAATCAACATATCATCAACACAAAGAAGCAAAATGATAAAATCATTCTTCCCAAATTTCTTGATAAATACACAATGATCTGAAACAGTTTTGTTGTAGCCTTGACTATTCATAAAAGAATCAAACTTCTTGTACCACTGCCTAGGAGCTTGCTTGAGGCCATACAAGCTCTTCTTCAATCTACACACCATCTGTTTCTTTTCCTTATCTATAAAACCCTCAGGTTGTTCCATATATATTGATTCATCAAGATCACCATGGAGAAATGCAGTCTTCACATCTAATTGTTCAACTTTTAAATCGATACTTGCAAATAAATCTAGCACACAACGGATTGAAGACATTTTTACAACAGGTGAGAAAATTTCGTCAAAATCAATACCTTTCTTTTGCCCGAAACCTTTCACCACAAGTCTTGCCTTGTACCTTGGTTGTGAGTTACCTTCTCCATGCTTAAGCCGATAAACACACTTGTTCTTCAAGACCTTTCTCCCTTTAGGAAGATTCACAAGCTCATATGTTTTGTTCTCATGCAATGACTTTAGTTCCTCTCACTTGACACTTATCCATTTGTCTTTCTCTTTGTGACTAAGAGCTTCACTGAAGTCTTCAGGCTCACCACTTTCTGTGAGAGTCACATAAGTAGACTTTGGATGCTTCGTGGATGGCTTAACAATTCTACCAAATTTTGTTCTAGTAGCATCAGCCTCCCCTTGATCAACAACCCGATCATCATCATGTACCTGTTCATCAACAACATCAGGAACTGTATCATTAGCAATATCATTATCCTCACTTTCACGGTCACGAGGCAAAGAAATAGGAATGTCATCTCTGACTTCTTCATCAATCTGTTCAGCAATATCTTGAACACTATCCTCTACAACCGTTGGAGGAGCAAATGAAGTATTAACCCTCACAACATAATCCTAAATATCACTTTGGGTAGTTGTTTCATTCCCAAAGTCCTCTAGAAACTGGTTCTCTCGAAACACCACATCCCGGCTTCGAACAATCTTCTTTTCCTTAGGATCCTAAAGTCTGAAACCAAACTCTTTATCCCCATTACCAAGAAATATGCATTCAAATGTCTTAAAATAAAGCTTAGACCTTAGTTCCTTTGGCATATGTACAAAGGCTTTACAACCAAACACCCTTAAATGCGTGTATTTTACCTTCCTACCACTCCAAACTTTTTTTGGAACATCTCCATCTAAAGCAAGTGTAGGAGACTTGTTAATTAAATAACAAGAAGTACAAACAACTTCAACCTAAAATTCTTTAGGTAATTTTGCTATAGAAAGCATACACCTAACCCTTTCTTGAATTGTTGTGTTCATTCTCTCGGCCACTCCATTTAATTGTGGAGTATAGGGAACAATCTTCTCATGCCGAATGTCATGTTTGTCACAATAAACCTGAAACTCATTAGAACAATACTCACCTCCCTTATCACTTCTCAAACATTTCAAAGTCTTCCCTGTTTCTCTCTCTACAAGAACAAGAAACGATTTGAAATTATTAAACACATCACTTTTATTCTTCAAACCGTAACACCATACCTTCCTTGAAGCATCATCAATAAAAGTGACAAAATAAGAGGCTCCACCAAAGGACTTTATCTCCATTGGACCACATACATCAGAATGAACAAGTTCAAGTATTTGTGTCTTCCTTTTGCTAGTGAATACAAAATAAGCCCTACATTGTTTTCCAGCCAAACAATGATCACAAGAGCTTAGTGTTGTCTGATCAAGTTGTGCAAGATAGTTCTTCTTCTTCAAAAATTCTAGCCCCTTTTCAGTCATATGTCCCAACCTTCTATGCCACAAATCAGTTGTGAGAGTAATAGAGGTAACATTAACCTCCTCGTGTACTAGACTAGATGTAGTCCTATAAAGACCACCGCACTTCTTCCCTTTAGCAACAACTAGAGAACCTTTCACCAATTTTCATAAGCCACATGAAAATTGTGAAACATAGCCATCATCTTCTAGCACACCTGTTGACATCAAATTCAATCTTAAATCAGGAATATGACGCATATTTTTCAAAACAAGTTTGCAACCAAAATCGATCACAATATGCATATCATCATGACCAACAATTTTAGAAGTCCCATTGTTGCCCATCTTCACCACATCTAGATCAGCTATCACATAGGTGTTGAAGAAATCTCTACATGGGGTAGTATGAAACGATGCGCAAGAATCAATCACCCAACTAATATCATCATTAGTTGTCAAACAATCATTTCCATCATCACGTATGATTAGTATATCTTCTGTTGCAATATTGGCAGTCTTATCATCTTCACTCTTATTGTCAAGCACCTAACCATTTCTTAGATCTTTCTTGTATTTGTAACAGTTCTGCTTCTTATGGCCATCTTTTTCACAATAAAAGCACTTGAAGGTCTTGTTTCTAGACTTAGACCTTCCTCTACTCTTATATCTTCCACTTTGATTCCTACTCTTTGATCTTCTTGGAGAACTAAATTCAGAAACCAAAGATTGACATGAATTAGAGAAGGTTACCTGTTGTGTTCTCCTTTTCACTCCTTCACTCAAAAGACAACTTGAAACCATATCAAAAGTTAGCTGCTTGTCAGAATTATTCAAAGAAATAACTAAAGGTTCCCAAGACTCTGGTAAAGTATTCAATAATAGACAAGCTTGCCAAGCATCAAAGAGTGTCTCTCTCATACATATACAAGAGCTTATCCCAGAGCTCCTTTGCTGTCTTTGTTCCCGTCACATGGTTATATACATTCTGTTCTAACCATTGTCTGATCAAAGCCATGCATTTTCTGTCCATCTTGATCCATTCAGTCGTGACCCTCGACTCAGCCTTAGCAATAGGCAGAGGAAGAGGAATCGAAGGAGCCTTCCCTTCATCAGTCATAACCGGAGTAGCACTCAATGGTGGACTAGAACTCGATGACTCAGGAGGACCAAGAATTGAATCATATAAATCCATAGTGAATAAATAATAAATCATAAGGCCCTTCCAGTAATGCCAATTAGACTTACCCTTAAGGGCGACTATCTTAACATGTTTCTCATCATTCATCTTGAAAAAAAGGTTACTACCCAAAACCAAGACAAACAAAAAAGAAAGAACCAAAGCTAAAACCAAAGCTCTGATGCCGCTTGTTGGGAAATAGACGCTCTAGTGGAAACAACCCAAAAAATATTTCCCCCTCAAGATAAAATGAAAACAAATATAAGATGACACCAAGATAAAAAATAGATGGAAACTTTCCTCCCAATTTAGAGAAAAGAAAACTGACCAACTCGATCAACTTTGATTAAGAAAACTTTTACAATCAAGTATAGAATAAATTAGAGAAAACTCTCTTAACCCAAATCGAATCAATATAAGATCTGAAAGATACAACTCTTGAAAAATATAATATATGAGAAATTGAGAAAAAAAACATACACCTCAAAAGAAAATTGGATCAACCTCACACCCTGGATTATGACCCTGATTTCAACTTGAGATAATGAAAAACTTCTCCAAACTCTCCTTTTATGAGCCAAATGTGATCAAAAGCTTTAAAGAAGATGATCTATTTAATATTAACAGAATTCTCCTTTACATGGAAGAATATGAGTAGAATTATAGAAGCCACCTCATTAAACTTCTATACAAAAGACGAAATTACACATCGGTATACAAAATGCCAACCATTAGTGCGATAAGCGAAAAGCGAAAAACTGACAATTGAGTTTTTCAGTGCGAATGGGTGAGGGAAACTCAACAGAAAGTGATGGGAGAGGTGACATGGACGAGGACAAAGGACTCCGCCAACGAGCTGAGGTTGTCCACTGCCCAATCGACAGCCTGGCAACTCCTCCGCCTACCGTCTACGGCCACCGCCACCGCCACCGCCATCGCCATGGCCTGTCGCCGGCGATCGGGATAATCGGTGGCTGGTCTTGACGACCTCGTTAAATGGCGAGTAGTCTTTGTCTACTTTGGTGTCAAAGGGTAAAATTTGAAAGCGAATTGCTGTTTTTTTTTAAAAAAAATTATTGCCAGTTTTCCAAAGAAATTTATTAATTTTTTTAATGCAAAGAAAGAAATTTATAATTTGAATTAAAAAATAGTGAATTTTTAAAATTGAATTTTCATTTTATTTGTTTTCCTCTTTTAAGAAATGATGGTACGAGCGGTTTATGTGATAAAAATTTAGTTCGCAAAGCCTATAAAATAATATATAATTAAATATTTTTCTAAAAAATCTATATTTAATGTATTCTATGTTCAATATGATTGTATTTTTTATATGTAAACCAAAATATTTTCTAGGGGATTTTAGTTTGTAACTTGTAATCTGTTTAAGGCTCCCGAGTCCTTCCTAGTCTTAATTTAATATATTTGAGGACAATTGAGTTTCTTCTTCTCCACCTGGATTTCGATTTGGAGAGTCTAAAACTTCACGAGGGGTGGTTGTAAAGAACTTTAGTTTTCACGATTAAAAGTAAGATAAAAAAATAAAAATAAAAATTTTGTTCTTTTACGAAATACTAAAGTTTATACACATGCACAAAATCAAATCATAAAGAAAAAATACATGAGAGTAATTTTTATTTTATCTAATTTAAATTTGAAAGAATTACAAATTTACAATCTTTATGAATGAACTTTTGACTAGTTGTCCCAACATTTTAATAAAAAAAATTAAAATTTTCTCATTTCTACATGCCGCACTCTAATTAAATCATGCAAGTCATGCTATGATCAAAATATATTTCCTATTAGTTTAGTATGAATTTATATTTATTATCTTTCACCTTGAATAAATTCTCGCTTAAAATTGATATTTTGATCAAATACGATTAGGATTGACTAAAATGGTGTAGTCTCTTTCCCATTTTAGAATTTCGGCTTGAAATACCAGCTCAATTTAATCTGTCTACTTAATATTTAAATGTTTTTTATAATGTGTATGTATTTATTTATATATTAAATTTAATTTTAAAATTAACTTTTTTATGTACTTTTTTTCCAAAGCAGACAACTACAGCTTAAATAAGCTTTTAAGTACAATATGTAAAGGTTCAGCAGAAAACATTAAACAAGAAACAGCTGCCGACTTGGCTAACTTATTAGATAGAAACTTACATTCTCTTCTTCCCTGAAGTAAAGAAATTTTATGCCGCTTACAAACAGCTCTCAAACAATCAAGACAACCCAAAAGCAAAATATTAACATTAGATACATTACCATGAAAACCTTAAACAAGATATTTGCAATCCAACCAAAAAATAGCATCGGTGATTTGTTGTTCTACTGCATATTTGACTCCTCGTAAAACTCCTTCCAATTCAGCTTCTTCGGCAGATTCTCTCCTACTTGATCCAAAGTTAGCAAATATAATAGAGGAAGTCCCACTACACGCAATAAAAGCCCAACCTGAACATCGAGAATACGCAAAAAAACTTCCATCAGATAGAAACTGAAACAATGGAAGATTGACCAACTTTTCTTTAGTTGGTACATGTAAAGTTCTATTGGATAGTTTTATGCTAGAAAGCTTAAATTGAGATAAAAGGATGTCACAATAATACATAATGCGTTGAGAAGCGCTGTGAAGTAATTCTTCCAAACAAACACCATCGACATCACCCATACGAATTTGGTTACAAGAAAACCAAATCGAATATAAAATGATGAGGCAAAAAAATCTGTCCATTTCATAATTAGCTGAACAAACTCTAGCACTGACGTGCACTGCCATGCCTCAAATTTAAGATCCAGAAAATGATAACACAAAGTGTTAAGCAAAGGATAAGTTGTGAACAAGTGTACCAAAGATTCATTAGAATCGAAAAAACTGCACCTCAGATCAATCATAATATTTCTTCTATTCAATTATCTGGAGTTAGGAAACAATTGGAGCCAGCACGCCAAACCAACATCTTCAATCTTGGGGGAACACTCAGTTTCCACCACTTTTACCGATCATTAATATGTGAAATACCACAAATTTGAGAATGTGAAGAAGGAAATAAGAGACTAAATATAAACAATGATGAATCATATCACACCAATAATTGGAGAAACCAAGAGCCAAAGGAACAAACCTATGAAAATTCCATTTCATTCGATCATAAGCCTTAATCTTGCCCAACTCATCTTCAACCTTTCTCAAACATGACAAAAAGTTGTAACCTAGAGAACCAGAGATTTGAACGGCCCAAGCATTACCAATAACCTGTAAAAAAGTAGCATCCTGCGTCCAAAAACATAGAAACCGAAAAGGTTTTGGAAAGTCGTTTTCAGATGCATCTACCATAATGAAAAGAGCAAAATAAAAGATCAGAAGTCATAGGTCCCAAATTAAAAACCTTAGCCTTTGGAAAGGTCTCCAACAAGAGTGGAGTTGCCACCACACGAACAAATCGTTCACGGATACAAAAAGGTTAATCTTGTAAATTGAACCAAGTAAAAGAGGTAGCAGAGAATTGAAGTCCATTTACCCGAACTTGATCCTGGAACTTAGAATCCAGCACACCCACCTTCCTTCTCATTCGGGGACAAGACAATATTCAAATCGCCTACAACAAGGCATTTTCCCTGAAACTATTGAAGCATTAAACCAAAAATATCCATATAATGTTACTATAACACCCCAAATCTGGTTTGCTATTAACGTAACTAGAAATGTTAGGGGGCCAAACCGATTCTCAATTCGATTAATTTGGTCAACCTGAACTTAAGCGGGAGGGATATACTCTAAGCGTCATAAGATGAAAAGAAATACCACAGTGAATATATGAAATGCATAACTTAGTAGGACACTACGTGAATGATTGATGACAAAAAATCATACTCCAATCGATTGAATATATATAAAAATCTTGTAAATAAACGAATAAAGTTTCCCCTTAAAGTGCAATATAGAAACCACCTTGTCCATCATTATATTACAATATATATATATATATATATATATATAAAAGAAATAGCAAGATATATTACAGCATCACATTCTGTTAGCATCATAACATTTCTGTTTCATAATCCCTAACGGGGTCGTGACCCACCTACCATTAACATTTACATGGCCGAAAGTTTACTAATTTCAAGTTTACCAACTTTATTCACAAAATAAGTTAACCATGCATTAAATCATCATCATCAAAAATTTTACACATTCACCAGCATCACAATAAAGTGTCCTATCATCACGCATGTGTGTGTGCAAAGATGTCATTGCTCATTCGTCAAGTCCGACATATCCTGTTGTGTTTGATGCTCATATATATATATATATATATATATATATGTGTGTGTGTGTGTGTGTGTGTGTGTGTGTGTGTGTGTGTGTGTGTGTGTGTATATATATATATATATATATATATATATTAGAAAACCATCAACAACGATTATCACTGATCGAGAAAATAACTAATATCAAACTGCTAATAAAAGCTAATTCTCATTAAAAGAAAACTGATGTGGAATTTATAACGCATGTGCACGTGTCGAATCATGTAATAACAGTGATAAGAAAGTATCGTCCCACGAGGAATTAGTTATAGAAATTCTCAATTACCAAAAATAATTTAATTAATTATACTTAAATGAAAATAAATTTAAAGAGTGATTAAATTGTGAATTACGACTAAATTAATCTAAAACTGCAATATTAAAACGATAAATTGATTTCAAGACGACAAACCTAAGATTTTCAATTTCACTTAGTACTCTATATGATTAAAGTTATAATTTTTACCTATGAATTGCATATTCGAATCATTTACCACAGGAATTAATTATTTATGACATCTCTTAGATTCACTATAAACTTATCAATCGCACCCAATTTCTATATCTCTATGAAATTGTGTATGCAAAATGATACATTAAGTTCTGCCCTTAATAGTTACCCAAGACATATGAGTATATCTCTATCTCATATGTAAATCACCCAAAATAGATGAACAAAGGCTATTTTATTCAATAACAAATCTAATCTTTCTATCTCTAGACAAGATTAAATCTCTAAATCAATCAATAGGTGGTCAATCTAATGATAGCATTAACGAATAGAATAAAATAGATGATCCAAAAACACAATACATCAATAAAAATTAATAACCTTTATTAATCCATGCACTAAGTTTCATTGAAAATCCTAGAAAAGAATTTACTCCATAAAATATTCAAATAGACACAAGAAATTCATATGTGATAAGAAAGACATCATTAATTAC